>CM060890.1:6525000-6592500 GCA_030762935.1 Hymenopus coronatus | reverse complement strand
TTTTCAAATAATGGCATCCAAATTGCGCAGAAGGATCAGAATGTTGCAAAATCGAAAGTCCAGGGGGCCTGATACCAACCGAAATACTAAAAATTGGAAGGGAATCCATGATTCCGTACCTAATGTTTTATTTAATATGTCAATAAACAACTGTGCCTTACCGGAGGACTGGAAAACCGCGATTGTAGTTCCAATTCATAAAGGGGGAAATAAAACAGAATTAAATAATTATCGACCAGTCACCCAAACTTCAGTAGTGTGCAAATTGATGGAACATTTAAGTGTGGAATATATACGGGAGGAATTAGAAAACAAAAAGTGGTTCAATAAAGCGCAACATGGGTTTAGACCTGGATACTCGTGTGAAAGCCAGATAACGTCATTATTTCAAGATTTAACAGAGGAGGTGGATGCAGGGGGAAGAATAGATGCAGTGGTGATAGATTTTTCCAAAGCTTTTGATGTTGTATCATATAATTTACTTATCCAGAAGCTAACTGCTACAGGAATTGATAAACGCATAGTTCTATGGGTTAAACAATTTTTGGAAGGAACATTGCAAAGGGTAAAAGTAGGCAAGGAGCTATCTGAAAGGGGTATGGTAAGCTCGGGCGTACCCCAAGGCTCAGTACTGGGGCCGTTATTTTTTCTTAATTTTGTAAATGAGATAACTGTTAATATAAAATGCCAGATAGGGTTGTTTGCAGACGATAGTATTATTTACAATAAAATTAGAAATGTTGAAGATGAGACTGCTCTTCAGGGTGATTTAAATGAAATTAGTGATTGGGCTGCTGCAAATAAAATGAAAATTAACGCTGGCAAAGTCAATTGCATTTAATAGATCTAGGGAAAAAATTCTGCAAAACTATCGCATGGGCGGGGAAAAAATTCCACAGGTGGACAGCTGCAAATACTTGGGAGTTTACTTGGCGAGTAACGCTGGATGGGACGAGCAAGTAAGTTCGGTATCTAAGAAAGCGTGGAAAACACTGCACTTCTTAATGACGATTTTAAAAAAGGGGAGTGCAAAGTCCAGGGAAATCGCGTACAAGTCCTAAGTGCGCCCGGTTATGGAATTTGGAGTAACTTGTTGGGATCCGTATAGAGTAAATCAAACTGATTCGTTAGAAAAGATCCAGAAAAGGGCTATAACATTCATAAAAAGGGGTAAATATTTTGGGCCTCCAAACGCTGAGGAGATAAAATGGGAGCCGTTGAAAGTTAGGCGTGAGAAACAGAGGTTGTGCGCTTTATTTAAAGCTTACGCTGGCTTAAACGCATGGGAGGACGTTACACAAAACTGGAAAACAAACTTACTATGCACGAAACGATCATCTGTTCAAAATTAAGGGTAGAAAATACAGAACTGACGTGGGAAAGTTCTCCTTTGTAAATAGAACCGTAAAAGAATGGAATGAATTGCCTGGAGCAGCCTTTCGGGGTTGTCCCCTGTCTCTGAAGAAATTTAGGAAAAAAATTGATTTTATTGTTGGATAATTTTTGTAAATATTCCTTAAATGAAATGCTTGTGATTTCATATTGATGTAAATACAAATGTTAAATTGGTTGGTGATTCTAGTTATGAAATTAATTAATCTGAATTGAGAGAAAAATTAATGTTTTCATATTTGTTGTAAATAACTATTATATCTAGCTTACAAAGACATAAACTGGCAGCTGTGATTTATTGTATATATATATATATATATATATATATATATATATATATATATATATATATCTTGTATACATATATAACTCTGCCACCGGGTGATACCCACTTGTAGAGAAATAAATACATACATACATACATACATACATACATACATACATACATACATACATACATACATACATACATACATACATACATACATACATACATACATACATACATACATACATACCTAACTACCACTACTGCTACCTAACTACCATAACTACCACTACTGCTACCTAACTACCATAACTACCACTACTGCTACCTAACTACCATAACTACCATTACTGCCACCTAACTACCATAATTACTACTACTGCTACCTAACTACCATAACTACCACTACTACCTAACTACCATAACTACTACTGCTACTACCTAACTACCATAACTACTACTGCTACTACCTAACTACCATAACTAACACCACTGCTACCTAACTACCATAACTACCATAACTACCACTACTACCTAACTACCATAACTACTACTGCTACTACCTAACTACCATAACTACCACTACTGCTACCTAACTACCATAACTACTACTGCTACTACGTAACTACCATAACTACCACTACTACCTAACTACCATAACTACCACTACTGCTACCTAACTACCATAACTACCACTACTGCTACCTAACTACCATAACTACCACTACTGCTACCTAACTACCATAACTACTGCTGCTACTACCTAACTAATATAACTACCACTGCTACTACCTAACTACCATAACTACCACAACTGCTACCTAACTACCATAACTACCACTTCTGCTACCTAACTAACATAACTACCACTACTACCTAACTACCATAACTACCACTACTGCTACCTAACTACCATAACTACCACAACTGCTACCTAACTACCATAACTACCACTTCTGCTACCTAACTACCATAACTACCACTACTGCTACCTAACTACCATAACTACCACTACTGCTACCTAGTTACCATAACTACCACTACTGCTACCTAACTACCATAACTACCACTACTGCTACCTAGTTACCATAACTACCACTACTGCTGCCTAACTACCATAACTACCACTACTGCTACCTAGTTACCATAACTACCACTACTGCTACCTAACTACCATAACTACCACTACTGCTACCTAACTACCATAACTACCACTACTACCTAACTACCATAATTACTACTGCTACTGCTACCTAACCATCTTAACTACCATAACGACCATAACTACTACTGCTACTACCTAACTACCATAACTACCACCACTGCTACCTAACTACCATAACTACCATAACTACTACTGCTACTACCTAACTACCATAACTACCATAACTACTACTACTACTACCTAACTACCATAACTACTACTGCTACTACCTAACTACCATAACTACCACCACTACTACCTAACTACCATAACTACCATAACTACCACTACTACTACCATAACTACTACTGCTACTACCTAACTACCATATCTACCACTACTGCTACCTAACTACCATAACTACTACTGCTACTACCTAACTACCATAACTACCACTACTGCTACCTAACTACCATAACTACTGCTGCTACTACCTAACTACCATAACTACCACTACTGCTACCTAACTACCATAGCTACTGCTGCTACTACCTAACTACCATAACTACCACTACTGCTACCTAACTACCATAACTACTGCTGCTACTACCTAACTACCATAACTACCACTACTGCTACCTAACTACCATAACTACCACAACTGCTACCTAACTACCATAACTACCACATCTGCTACCTAACTACCATAACTACCACTACTGCTACATAACTACCATAACTACCACTACTGCTACCTAGTACCCATAACTACCACTACTGCTACCTAACTACCATAACTACCACTACTGCTACCTAACTACCATAACTACCACAACTGCTACCTAACTACCATAACTACTGCTGCTACTACCTAACTACCATAACTACCACTACTGATACCTAACTACTATAACTACCACAACTGCTACCTAACTACCATAACTACCACAACTGCTACCTAACTACCATAACTACCACTACTAGCTAACTACCATAACTACCTCAACTACCATAACTACTACTGCTACTACCTAACTACCATAACTACCACAACTGCTACCTAACTACTACTGCTACTACCTAACTACCATAACTACTACTACTGCTACCTAACTACCATAACTACCACTACTGCTACCTAACTACCATAACTACCACTACTGCTACCTAACTACCATAGATACCACTACTAGCGAACTACCATAACTACCACTACTGCTACCTAACTACCATAACTACCACTACTGCTACCTAACTACCATAGATACCACTACTGCTACTACCTAACTACCATAACTACCACTGCTACTACCTAACTACCATAACTACAACCACTGCTACCTAACTACCATAACTACTACTACTACTGCTACCTAACTATCTTAACTACATTAACTACCATAACTACCACTACTACTACCTAACTACTCTAACTACTACTGCTACTCCCTAATTACCATATCTACCACTACTGCTACCTAACTACCATAACTACTACTGCTACTACCTAACTACCATAACTACCACTACTGCTACCTAACTACCATAACTATCACTACTGCTACCTAGTTACCATAACTACTACTACTGCTACCTAACTACCATAACTACCACTACTGCTACCTAACTACCATAACTACCACTACTGCTACCTAACTACCATAACTACCACTACTACCTAACTACCATAACTACTACTGCTACGGCTACCTAACTATCTTAACTACCATAACGACCATAACTACTACTGCTACTACCTAACTACCATAACTACCACCACTGCTACCTAACTACCATAACTACCATAACTACTACTGCTACTACCTAACTACCATAACTACTACTACTACTACCTAACTACCATAACTACCATAACTACAACTACCTAACTACCATAACTACCACCACTACTACCTAACTACCATAACTACCACCACTACTACCTAACTACCATAACTACTACTACTACCTAACTACCATAACTACTACTGCTACTACCTAACTACCATAACTACCACTACTGCTACCTAACTACCATAACTACCACAACTTCTACCTAACTACCATAACTACCACATCTGCTACCTAACTACCATAACTACCACTACTGCTACCTAACTACCATAACTACCACTACTGCTACCTAGTTACTATAACTACCACTACTGCTACCTAACTACCATAACTGCCACAACTGCTACCCAACTACCATAACTACCACAACTGCTACCTAACTACCATAACTACCACTACTAGCTAACTACCATAACTACCATAACTACTACTGCTACTACCTAACTACCATAACTACCACAACTGCTACCTAACTACTACTGCTACTACCTAACTACCATAACTACTACTACTGCTACCTAACTACCATAACTACCACTACTGCTACCTAACTACCATAACTATCACTACTGACACCTAACTACCATACCTACCAAAACTAGCTAACTACCATAACTACCACTACTGCTACCTAACTACCATAACTACTACTGCTACTACCTAACTACCATAACTACCACTGCTACTACCTAACTACCATAACTACAACCACTGCTACCTAACTACCATAACTACTACTACTACTACTGCTACCTAACTATCTTAACTACATTAACTACCATAACTACCACTACTACTACCTAACTACTCTAACTACTACTGCTACTCCCTAATTACCATATCTACCACTACTGCTACCTAACTACCATAACTACTACTGCTACAACCTAACTACCATAACTACCACTACTGCTACCTAACTACCATAACTACCACTACTGCTACCTAACTACCATAATTACCACTACTACTACCTAACTACCATAACTAATACTGCTACTACCTAACTACCATAACTACCTCTGCTACTACCTAACTACCATAACTACCACTACTGCTACCTAACTACCATAACTACTACTGCTACTACCTAACTACCATAACTACCACTACTGCTACCTAACTACCATAACTACCACTACTACTACCTAACTACCATAACTACCTCTGCTACTACCTAACTACCATAACTACCACTGCTACTACCTAACTACCATAACTACCACTGCTACTACCTAACTACCATAACTACTACTGCTACTACCTTACTACCATAACTACCACTACTGCTACCTAACTACCATAACTACTACAGCTACTACCTAACTACGATAACTACCACTGCTACTACCTAACTACCATAACTACCATAACTACTACTGCTACTATCTAACTACCATAACTACCACTACTGCTACCTAACTATCATAACTAGCATAACTACCCCTACTGCTACCTAACTACCATAACTACCACTGCTACTACCATAACTACCATAACTACCGCTGCTACTACCTAACTACCATAACTACCACTACTGCTACCTAACTACCATAACTACCATAGCTACTACTACTGCTACCTAATTACCATAACTACCATAACTAGTACTACTGCTACCTAACTACCATAACTACCATAACTACCACTACTACTACCTAACTACCATAACTACCACTGCTACTACCTAACTACCATAACTACCACTGCTACTACCTAACTACCATAACTACTACTGCTACTACCTAATACCATAACTACCACTGCCACTACCTAACTACCATAACTACTATAACTACCACTGCTACTACCTAACTATCATAACTACCATAACTACCACTGCTTCTACCTAACTACCATAACTACCTCTGCTACTACCTAACAACCATAACTACTACTGCTACTACCTAACTACCATAACTACCACTGCTACTACCTAACTACCATAACTACCACTGCTACTACCTAACTACCATAACTTCCTCTGCTACTACCTAACTACCATAACTACCATAACTATCACTGCTACTACCTAACTACCATAACTATCACTGCTACTACCTAACTACCATAACTACCTCTGCTACTACCTAACTACCATAACTACCATAACTACTACTGCTACTACCTTACTACCATAACTACCACTACTGCTACCTAACTACCATAACTACTACAGCTACTTCCTAACTACGATAACTACCACTGCTACTACCTAACTACCATAACTACCATAACTACTACTGCTACTATCTAACTACCATAACTACCACTACTGCTACCTAACTAGCATAACTACCACTACTGCTACCTAACTACCATAACTACCACTGCTACTACCATAACTACCATAACTACCACTGCTACTACCTAAATACCATAACTACCACTGCTACTACCATAACTACCATAACTACCACTGCTACTACCTAACTACCATAACTACCACTACTGCTACCTAACTACCATAACTACCATAACTACCACTACTACTACCTAACTACCATAACTACTACTGCTACTACCTAAATACCATAACTACCACTGCCACTACCTAACTACCATAATTACTATAACTACCACTGCTACTACCTAACTACCATAACTACCACTACTGCTACCTAACTGCCATAACTACCATAGCTACTACTACTGCTACCTAACTACCATAACTACCATAACTACTACTACTGCTACCTAACTACCATAAATACCATAACTACCACTACTACTACCTAACTACCATAACTACTACTGCTACTACCTAAATACCATAACTACCACTGCCACTACCTAATTACCATAATTACTATAACTACCACTGCTACTACCTAACTACCATAACTACCACTGCTACTACCTAACTACCATAACTACCATAACTACCACTGCTACTACCTAACTACCATAACTACCACTGCTACTACCTAACAACCATAACTACTACTGCTACTACCTAACTACCATAACTACCACTGCTACTACCTAACTACCATAATTACCATAACTACCACTGCTACTACCTAACTACCATAACTACCACTGCTACTACCTAACTACCATAAGTACCACTGCTACTACCTAAGTACCATAACTACCATAGCTACTACTGCTACTACCTAACTACCATAACTACTACTGCTACTACCTAACGACCATAACTACTACTGCTACTACCTAACTACCATAACTACCATAACTATCACTGCTACTACCTAACTACCATAACTACCACTGCTACTACCTAAGTACCATAACTACCATAGCTACTACTGCTACTACCTAACTACCATAACTACTACTGCTACTACCTAACGACCATAACTACTACTGCTACTACCTAACTACCATAACTACCACTACTGCTACTACCTAACTACCATAACTACCATAACTACCACTACTGCTACTACCTAACTACCATAACTACCATAACTACCACTACTGCTACTACCTAACTACCATAACTACCATAACTACTACTGCTACTACCTAATTACTATAACTACCTCTGCTACTACCTAACTACCATAACTACCACCTAACTACCATAACTACCATAACTACCACTACTGCTACTACCTAACTACCATAACTACCACTACTACTACCTAACTACCATAACTACCACTGCTACTACCTAACTACCATAACTACCATCTCTGCTACTACCTAACTACCATAACTACCACTACTGCTACTACCTAACTACCACTACTGCTACTACCTAACTACCATAACTACCACTACTGCTACTACCTAACTACCGTAACTACCACTACTACTACTACCTAACTACCATAACTACCACTACTGCTAGTACCTAACTACAATAACTACCACTACTACTACCTAACTACCATAACTACCACTGCTACTACCTAACTACCATAATTACTACTGCTACTACCTAACTACCATAACTACCACTACTGCTACCTAACTACCATAACTACCACTACTACCTAACTACCATAACTGCCACTACTGCTACCTAACTACCATAACTACCATAACTACCACTACTGCTACCTAACTACCATAACTATCACTACTACCTAACTACCACTACTGTAACCTAACTACCATAACTACCATAACTACCACTACTGCTACCTAACTACCATAACTACTACTGCTACTACCTAACTACCATAACTACCACTACTGCTACCTAACTACCATAACTACCACTACTGCTACCTAACTACCATAACTACCACTACTACCTAACTACCACTACTGTTGCTACTACTGCTACCTAACTACCATAATTACCACTACTACCTCTACAACTAGTACCTAACTACAATAACTACCACTACCAATACTACCTAACATAACTACCACTACTACTACTACTACTACTACTACTACTGCTACTGCTATTGCTGATACTTTGTTATCAGTAGAATACTGGTTTTATGACACACTTTCACATAGTCTAATAGTTCTCTTATGCTTATGCCGTATGGAGATTTATCTTAATGCATTTTAAAGGACACTGAGTGAAGTACATTAGGAATATTTTGTGGAGAAGTATCAGAAATATATGAATAATAAAAACCCTATTGTAATACATTTCTAATGCATTTATTACGACCTGTAGTAACTATTAGTGCCTAAAGTCTTTTAAAAAAGGAGAAAACTTATGTTTATCCATAGCTTCAAGTTGAAATTATCTTCCACGCGCAATAGAAAAAGCAAACCATAGACTCAAAAAAACAAACAAATATACTGATGTAGCAATGATGCAAAATAATATTAAAAGACTATTACGTTGAACACTTCTAATATATTTATTAAAAAACGTTCGTTTATGATAAAAAGTCAGTGCAAAATAGAGCATAAACTCTTAAGCGTTTGTTGTACCATAGATTCAAATTGATTTATTATGTTGTTTAACCTATGCTTTTACCATATATGGCACCGCAGGCAGCCAAGTTGAAATGTCTTCCACACAGCAATAGAGGCGACAATCAAGTTGGGTATCCACGGATTCCAGTATCATTTACACTGACGGAACAATAGTGCCAGACTGGTGGCGCATAACCCCTTTCTCATATCTCCATAGAGTAAATCCAGGTTAAATTCTGTATTATGGTGGAACTATATAGGATAATGAAGCTGAGAACAATCTTGTCAGAAGTAGCGGTCAAGCAGAGTCCTTAAGTAAGTAAGATTTTTTTTTTTAACTCCGCCTCTAACATTTTTTTCCCTAATTGCTAGACATTTTCCCATGCTGCCATGAAGAAGTTCACGTGGTGGTTCAACCAGTATAGATATAAGCATAAAGTTCTTTTCCCCCCATTCATTGGTGCCCCACATAATCTTCTGTTACAAGATGTTTCTTTATAACACGCAAAAACATTAAATTAATTTACAAATGGCCCCTGTTTAATGTTATACTGGATTAAAATTGATATTTGGATTACTCAAAAATTACTTATTGCTTTCGCTAAACACGCATTGCATAGTAGGTAGAGAAGGCATTGTATGTCATCCGAAAATTTGAGGTGGAGATTTCGTTGGAAATATATGTTTTGAGATCCCTGAGTCAAAAAATATCATTTTAGAAAAAAGTCATATGAACACGATAACTGAAAATGAAAAGTTAGAACAACATTAAAACTGAGACCAATAATTCAGAATATCTCAAAAAAGTTTAACTTTACAGAAAATGTATATGATATAAATTACGTGTTTTAATGAGATATACATTTTTGTGTAGCAAGTTTTTGTCTATCTCTTATGGCTTACCAGTGATGCAAAAGTTATACAAAGGCCATTCATTAAAGAGGTCTTCAGAGGCTGTTCTCAGAAAATTCAAGATATATCTACATTTCGTTTTTCAGAGTAATATGTTAAACATATACAATTTTAATCAAAACCATTAGATCCATTTTGAGAAACTCAATATTTTTGAAAAATATTCCATGTAAAGGGTAGCTGGAGGGGGGGGGCATTATCTCGAAAATCTTCGTGTTGTCTCCTTGGACGATACTGAGCTTATGTTCCAAGTATGGTATTCAACTGACTTTTCGTTGTTGTAGCTATGCTGCCCACAGATACTCACACACACACACGCATGTTTCTGAATATGCTTTATTTGGATTTGGGGGTCTCAAATCATGTATTTCGACATCGAAATTTTGGTTGGAATGCACTACTTTCTCTATCAACTATGTACATTGCACATACGGACTATATAAAGTAAAACGAGATGTGGATCGCTCTAGGAAGCATTAGAAATGGTTAATAGGAATAGAAAGTAAATACGGAATGGGCATCGTACTGAAGAAGGAAGAGAAAGGCATTAAAAAGAAGAACATTTAAAGTAAATGATGATATATTTATAAAATTCCTCTTATTTTAAATGTCGACCTCTTCGCGTGCAAAAGCTAAAAGTAAGGAACACAACGCGGAGAAGTTACCTTCTATCCGCTTTTGAAAGAATAAACAAAATAATTAGAGTGAAATATTGTTTACACCTGTACTGAATATAACCGGATTTACTTACGTATGCTTTACGTGAATAAAATCAAAGGTAGATAGATACAACTTGTAGCTGTAAAATGTAACACTGCAGGGGAAAATGTAGCAAATCGGTTGAATACCGCCTAATGGAATTCCCATAGGAGTACCTGAGAGCTTGTTATTCCACAGTCGCTTCAAGAAGGGTGATTTAGTAAGTGCTCCAGGAATGCGACCCCAGATGTAGCACGGCCCCTGACCTGGGGGTGCCTCTGAGATTGGAAATAGGAATCTTGGGGCGCGGGTGATATATATGTGAAAGTGCTAGGTGTTCTCTCTCCCTTTCCTTTCTTTTTCTGAAGCATGGAGTCCCATTCCGAGATTCCTTTTGCTCTCTCTTTCTCGCACCGCTCTTCCATTCCACCTGTTTCTCAGGATTTATAGTTGTATCACGTAAGGTCCGCGCTTCTCTACAACTTTCTCAATTGCACACGGGTTCTCCAAGAAATTTCAACAAGAGATTCTGTATACTAGTCCGTGAGCAGCTTACTTTATTCTCTGTCTCAGTATTAAATGTGGTATTACGAACCTGATAAATGAAAGCAGTTAGAAACAAAAAGCTATAGAGGTAACAAAGCTATGACAAATTGCTACGAGACTTCCCCATTTTACCAAAAGTTTAGCTCTGGCTCTATAGAATCGGTCATAATTCAAATATATATTATTTTAGAGACAATACTAATCTAATTTCTTCTTCTTCTTCTTCAGCATCATCATAAGCTGAAAATTGTCTCTGGAATAATGCAGTTAGGTATTTTTGATCACACATCTGAATTAATTTAGTTTCTATCACTTGTCTCTAATAGAGTAAGGGTCAATGGGAGTGAAATGTCTTTGTACTGGTATTTATGTTCCAAAGGTGCGACACCATGATTTTCAAGAAAATCCCTAATACAAACTACCCTATCCATGAACATTTTTAAAATATTCATTTTCTGAAAAATGATTCTAATGATTTTGATTAAAATGCCATCATTTTAAGATATTTTCATGAACAATGAAATGTATAGGCTTGTTGAAATATTTGAGAAAGGCCTCTAGATAATGTTTTTATTGCTGGTAAACCGTATTACATAGACAAAGTTTTAGTGCGCCAAAAAGGAGATCTGTTAAACCAGACAAGCTAATTTATGTAGTAAACCATATCGGAGATATTGCTTGTTATTGGTTTAAATTTTGTATTATGTACATTATATTTTGCTCGTTTTTTATTTTTTTCCTATTGATCAATCAAAGAGATCCATCATTAGTAATCCGCTCCTTAGTGATGAATCCGTAATTGCTTTTAGCCTAGTGCATGTCCTTATTCCTTTTGTACCTAAAATATTTCCCTATTAGCAGGAGGATAGCTTTTGTAAGCATACTATTTTATAGGACAGAAAGTCGTGTACCACATGAGATTAACACCAAAACTGAATGGTGAAATGTTATCAGAACAGAACGGTACTGTTTCAGTAAAATTGTGAAAGTGTTATGTGTTACATTTATAGGACATTCTCCTATATATTCACGCCACCTTCATTTGAAGGAAAGTTTGTAGAAAGCCATAATATAGATAGATAGTTCCTTGGGAGTTGGGAAATGCAGCAGTACTATGCAACATTCAAATATTTTAAGAGCTAGTTGCTAATTCCCGGATTGGAAATTCCGTTCTCTTTGTTTGGACTGCTAAGGGAAAATGAATAACCTCCGATTTTTGGAAGAGAGCCGTTTGGTCATCAAGGACTTTGCCCTCAGAATGTCGTACTTCTATAATATTTTCACATAAATTTACTCTCTCGTTCACACTTTTAGATTAAGGAGGGTGGGAAATAGTCCTGTTTAAAGGAAGATTCAAATCTTTTAGTCCGGAATTCAATGCAGAATCCCTAGATTTTAAAGTTAGGATGCTAACCACCATATATTATAAACTTTCCATTTGAGAAAATTATAACTGTGAAATATTCTATATACATCTATGTATATATATTAATCCCCCCCCCCCAAATTGGCCGATAGGACTTCGAAAAATACAGTCAGATTGAAGAATTGAATGTTATATCCGGTATTTGAACCACGGATCTGCTGGTCTCCGCCCAGTAGCCCTAACCACTAAGATATGACAAAATGATGATACAACATTAAATTCTCCAACTGTTTCTCGTTCTTCTCTATTTAAACATAAATGTCTTCCTTGAATAATCGTAGAGAAAGTGCAAAACATAAATAACAAAATGGATGTCAAATAAATGATTCTGTCTATACCTAGAGCTGAAACGCTAGTTTAAGGATGCATGGATTGCCGTTTAGAAAATATGTGTTTTTTCCTTTATTCTGCTTATCTTCCATCCGCTCGGTAGGTCACGCCATGGCCAAGTGGTTGGACCACTCGCCTCTCACCAAGCCGATTGCAGGTGATAGCATGCGGAATTTGTATTGGACAATGTGGCATAACGTCGTGTACCCCGCCATTGCATTCCATCGGTGCTCCATCTTCATTCTATGTATTATCACTGTCATCGCCTGCGGTGCCATAATAGTAAAAGTGGGAGTTAAACAGTATAAAAATCTGATGTGTTCCATTCATATGCCTTTCTCTTCATCTCTGCAACAAACTATTGTTAACAAGTTTGTGCTTCCACTTACGTCATACTTATCGAGAGATGTGGGCAGGCATAGTCTTATTACTTGGGAGGGAAATAAGGGAGTAGCATAGCTTAAAGTGATAGCCAAAAGCTGGTTCCTATGTGACTGAATTTGTATGGACAGGAGTTGACAAATTCCTGTATGAGAAAAGTATAAGTTTTTTAAAGGTGAAACAAAAAAAAAAAACAAAAAAAAAAAACAAAAAAAAAAAAAAAAAAAAAACCAAGGAATATCTAAAAAAAACGATCATCTCCACGAAAAAAAAAAATGTATAACATAAATTGTGTGTTTTAACGTACTCTACATTTCTGTGCGTAAGTTTTTGTCTACCTCTTACGGTTTACCACTTATGCAAAATTCAATAAAATTACCCAGAATAAAGAGGTCTCTGGATGCTATTCCCATAAAATTCAAGATATAAATTTTATTTGGCAAGTAAACTTCTTAAATACAAGAGAGTTTCACTAAAATCGTTTCAGCCATTTCTAAGAAAACAAAACTTTCGAATTCTTTTCCACGTAAATGTTAGTTTGGTGTGGGGGGGGGGATTTTCTTAAAAATCTTCGTGTCGCATACTTGAAAGATACCAAACTTAAATATCAAGTTTGGGTTTTAACGGTCTTTTCGTTTTCGAGCTAAGCTGCCCACACACACACACACACGGACATTTTCCTAAAATGCTTTTTTTGGATTCAGAGGGACTCAAAACATATATTTCCGTTGAAACCTCCATATCCAATTTTTGGGTCCAATACAATGGTTTCTCTATACACTACGTACATAGTATGTGTAGAGAAAGTAAAAAGAATTTGTCTTTCTTTCCATTGAGCTACTAGCAGAGTAACTACTTCTAGAAGTACAGCACTATAAATTGTTTTAATAAAACTCACTGCTCTGCTCGAATGTGAAGGAAACGTACTTAGTATGTAAACATTTGTAAGCATTTCTCTGTATCCTGGACATTCATTAGAAATGTGCTGTATTCTTTTGAATTCTAAATACAACGATAGTATATATCAGACAGAACACAATGCAATTATAGACTATTAAGTTTTTTAGCTTCAAACAGACGAAGGACAGCATTCAGGGATTTGATTCTAAACAGCCAAAACTGGCCAAGCCTGGGCACATGCTTAATGGAATTTCGTTCACTAAGAGATAAAATGTTTGTGTAAATATTGTATAGACTTATTCGGTATTTGACTAGCCTATACGTATGAATACGTGGTGTAGTTGTGAGTGCATGTGTGTGTGTGTGTGTGATATCAGAGTGTTCTTTCTTTTATTGTTCTGTGGTTCTGTGCTCCTAGCACGCGAGCATATGTATGTGTGTGTTTGTGATATCAGAGTGTCCTTTCTTTTATTGTTCTGTGGTTCTGTGCTCCTAGCACGCGAGCATATGTATGTGTGTGTTTGTGATATCAGAGTGTTCTTTCTTTTATTGTTCTGTGGTTCTGCTGTCCTAGCGCGCCAGCATATGTATGTGTGTGTGTGTGATATCAGAGTGTTCTTTCTTTTATTGTTCTGTGGTTCTGCTGTCCTAGCGCGCCAGCATATGTATGTGTGTGTGTGTGATATCAGAGTGTTCTTTCTTTTATTGTTCTGTGGTTCTGTGCTCCTAGCACGCGAGCAAATGTATGTGTGAGCGTGTGATATCAGAGTGTTCTTTCTTTTATTGTTCTGTGGTTCTGTGCTCCTAGCACGCGAGCATGTGTATGTGTGAGTGTGTGATATCAGAGTGTTCTTTCTTTTATTGTTCTGTGGTTCTGTGCTCCTAGCACGCGAGCATATGTATATGTGAGTGTGTGATATCAGAGTGTTCTTTCTTTTATTGTTCTGTTGTTCTGTGCTCCTAGCACGCGAGCATATGTATGGTGTGTGTGTATTTGTGTGTGATATCAGAGTGTTCTTTCTTTTATTGTTCTGTGGTTCTGTGCTCCTAGCACGCGAGCATATGTATGTGTGAGTGTGTGATATCAGAGTGTTCTTTCTTTTATTGTTCTGTGGTTCTGTGCTCCTAGCACGCGAGCATATGTATGTGTGTGTTTGTGATATCAGAGTGTTCTTTCTTTTATTGTTCTGTGGTTCTGCTGTCCTAGCGCGCCAGCATATGTATGTGTGTGTTTGTGATATCAGAGTGATTTTTCTTTTATTGTTCTGTGGTTCTGTGCTCCTAGCACGCCAGCATATGTATGTGTGTGTGTGTATGATATCAGAGTGTTCTTTCTTTTATTATTCTGTGGTTCTGTGCTCCTAGCACGCGAGCATATGTATGTGTGTGTTTGTGATATCAGAGTGTTCTTTCTTTTATTGTTCTGTGGTTCTGTGCTCCTAGCACGCGAGCATATGTATGTGCGTGTGTGTGATATCAGAGTGTTCTTTCTTTTATTGTTCTGTGGTTCTGTGCTCCTAGCACGCGAGCATATGTATGTGTGTGTTTGTGATATCAGAGTGTTCTTTCTTTTATTGTTCTGTGGTTCTGCGCTCCTAACACGCGAGCATATGTATGTGTGTATGTGTTTCTGTGTGTAATTCTAATGTTATGAAGATATATAAAATAGACCTGTAACTAATATTCTAAATTCAAGTATTTTTAGACAGCATGTACGTTCACCCGACCCATGTGACTGTGTGATGCAAATATTGTATTACTGTAAACTTAATAATAAAATACTATTACTACTATTACTAAAGAAACAGTTGTATAAGTTGCATTCATATAACATACAGCCATTCTTGGAGCGCTAGTCATTCTCACAAACCCATAACACTCTAAGCAATTTAAAAGTAGTCAATGTCATCACGGAGTAAGCTACTGAAATGATAAAACAACCGAGGAAAATGATGCCCAATTTTTTTGCGACGCTTATCCCCTAAACTCAACCATTATGCTACTACAAGATAATATTAATTATGTAAAACACAGATTTAATAGGTTCGAAGTTATAGCTGCTACAGCTAATGTTACACATCTTATGTGCATACCACAACGTCAAACACGTGACGTCTGCTCCTCCTTATTTACTTTATGATCATTCTAGTCTGAGATAGAGTATAGAATATGTATTATGGTGATGAGTCCGTGAAATTTGGAAATTGCACGGTACCTAAGACGACTTGTCAAAATTTACAACACACAATAATATTGATATTTGTGCATGTACCAACATTCTAGCTTTCATGGTTATTTAAATAATAATGTTATGGTCTAATTTCTTGTTCTAATATAAATATTGATGCAGTTTTAAAAATATTCCCACAAATAATCTATTTTCACGGCAAATGAGTTTACAAATGTATCTTTTATATTATATATTTTTATTCTACCACTAATTTTACTACTTTCGTATTTTCCAAAACTCTTATTTTTCATAATGATTCATAATTTAATAGCTAGAGCGTTACTCGAGAGGCAATGTAACAGTTTTAGAACAAATTAGTGAAAAATTGCATCGTTTGGAATATTTTAACTGTGGAAAAGTTTGGAGAAACTTTTGTTTGGGAGAAAATAAAGTCTAAAATTGGGATGATAATAAGCCTTCGCCGACCCAATTATAGCTTCAGTTAATTGGTAATTAAAGTGCGCCAAGTGGAAACAATAATATATTTGCTTAACAAATACCGTTCTTTAAAGTTGGTGTCATATTTATTACAAAAATAAACTTATAGTTTTCACGATTTTGACTAAATTTCACAAATCATCCATTAAACTGTATATCCAAAATAAATTATTAAACTCTATTTAACATTTTAATTCGGTCTCGAAAAAAAAAGCTCCTCTCTGCAAATTATTGACATTATTCGTGAGATAAATTGTTCATAAGTGAAGACGCAGAAAAATAGGAAACAGAAAACAGTGTATAATCCCTTGAAGAAAACTATGTTGTATTTATTGATTATATGATTGACTGCTTGACTGAAAAACAAATTAGTTGCGACTTTTTTAAGGAATATTCCATGCCTTTTTCATATTGTTTACAGGTTGTGTATTACAAAAAGAAAATGAATTTGAACTGATATTTACATTGTAAATGTGTTTTATTATAGGAGGTCTAATTCTGAAGGGCAACCCCTGGGTGTGCGAGTGCGGGCTAGTGTGGCTTGGGCACTGGATGCGACGCTGGCTCAGGGAGACGATGCAGATCCATACGGTGGTCCTCGAGGGGGCCCTACAGATGCAGGCTCTTGCCCGCGAGGCAACATGTACGGACCCTCGCACAGGACAGCAGACTCCGATCCTCGACCTCTACCCCGAGGACCTCAGCTGTCATGCCAGCGCCCTCAGCAGAGGAGGTGCCTCCGCCGTCAGCTGGAGTCACCAGAGGACGCTACTTGCGCTTGTGCTAGCCTATTATTGGTGGTCCTGAGACCACATGCAATAGTTTCTTTGTTCGAGCCTGAATTGCTAACTCGTCGACTTCGAGTATACAAAGCGAACACGTGATTATTTATTCCCAGGTGCAACTCACCATGTGTGTGCCGTAATATCGTATGGAGTACATAAAGCTGATTTTAGGAATGGATGCTTTCCATCGATTTGACAGCAACTAAAATGATGTAACCCAATTTGTTGCGTTACGAGATCAGTACATTATAAACTACATTGACTTGCTTCTCGTAACATTAATTCGTAAGGGAATTATTGAGAAACAATTGCAAGGTTAGTGAATGTAACTTTACAAACGAAGACTCCTTTCAAATTAACTTGTGTTCAGTGGTAAAAGGAAATTGAACTCCTTTGACAAGATTTTCCATTTTACATAATGTGTGCTAACGAATTAATTGAACATAGCCTCATTTAGAAAACACACTAGGGCAGTGATATGGAAAATGGTATTGGAAGAAGTCCTTTTACTCTCCTGTGATGAATCAAACTTCTGTAGTGCTGCCAAATACGTTAAAATTGTCTGATGATTTAAAATATTGCCGATATACAGAAATGCTCCCTCTCGGGGTCTCTAGAGTGACGTTGAAACATATCCTTGTGGAAAACAAGAAGAAGCTATTACTTTGTAGCAATTTTCTATCTCACTATCGGACGGTGGTGCATTTACAAATGTAGAAACCCTCACATGCTTAGGAAGCTTGTACTTGAACAAAACTGGTGAATCAAAGTTCCTTAAGGGAACGAAAGCTATTAGAAGATTGTTTCAGTTGAAATGCGTGAGTTGGTACTATTATTCTAT
Source organism: Hymenopus coronatus (assembly GCA_030762935.1). Lineage (NCBI taxonomy): Eukaryota > Metazoa > Arthropoda > Insecta > Mantodea > Hymenopodidae > Hymenopus > Hymenopus coronatus. The sequence goes on along the minus strand of CM060890.1, from coordinate 6,573,497 downwards.
AGCAGTCGAGTGTTTAAAATACTTTTAGGCGTTTTCTGACACTTTTACCATGATTTTGTAATTTTAAGCTTCTAAAATGTGAATTTACATTAATTATCTTGTGTAAAAGTGTGTTATAGTTTTCAGAAAGTGTGTTCCTAAGCAAACAATGTTCCCATCATCAACACAAAGAATCCATCCGAAGCGGTTAAAATGCTTTGAAAGCAACAGAAAAAGTTGGTGTTGAACACCAAAGAGTATATAATTTTTGAAATACAGACTTTTACCTTCATGTGGACCATACATAGATGTTAATCGCTACAGGGTCATTCGCTCTTTTTTATGGCCTAAGAAAGAGAACATAGCCAAGCAAATTTAGGAAGATGATTTCTGTATAAATTTCAAGCTTGAAAACAAAACATTGTAATTAGAGAAATTGTGAACGAAAATTATCAGTGCTTTAGAATAAATTAAGGCGAATGTACAATGTACATAGCAGTGGTTTTGAATGGCTTGAATGTTTAAGAAAGGCATTTTTGTTGAAATATCTTATATCTATGAAATTTAGGTTTCTATAAAAACTTCATTTCTATCTATCTCTGTTTAGAACAGCTGCTTTGTGAAATATTTCCAATTAAAACATTTACATTTCTTACTAACATTGCAGGAAAAGGACAGAAATATGCTGTTATCACTTTATACCATTTAGATCTTGGCCACCCAGTATGAGAAGAATTCTGTGAGATTTAGGCATGCCAAGAAACATATTTATTTCGAGCCCAAGATCCACTTCTATTTTCATACCTTTCTGTGACTCTAAGTGCTGAAGTCTTTTAGCTTGGGAATTGTTACTCTCAGTATGAACATAAAATATCCTAAAATAAAGAATTGTAGCAACAAATAAAAACCAAATGGATTCCCTATCTCAGATACACGAAAAAATAGAAAAAACATACCATTTCTTTGTATTCAAAAACACCGAAAGATAAAAGTATGTCCTAATTGCTCCATTCATATGAATTTCAATATTTTTAGATTGAAGCAAAAGAAGTATTGCCAAATTCTGAGTAGGTTACTCCGACTTTCTGCCATTTAATGACACCTTCAGAAATATATATATATATATATATATATATATATATATATATATATATATGTATAGTGTTTCAAATGTAGGACATAAATTTAGGTATGCATTATCCATATGTAAACAGTAAAATAGTACATTACCTCATGTATCTGGAAATGCTTAGTTTCCGGCCTTCAAAACAATGGTATTCACCGGAATTGTTTTCTTCCGGTAGGCAATTGCCGTGACAGAAGATATTAAACAGAACACTCTGAGAGTTTATTTCCAAGTATTGTGTTTGGCGTTCAACAAGAGTCATGTACTCGTATCTAGAGCTGGCATTAATGGACTTCAAGTATTGTAAGGCGAGCGCTGGATCGTCGTTTGTACCAAGGGAAGTACCCGCAAGGTAATGAAGATCGGAACACATTTGAATGTCTCCAGTGCCGTCCTTGCGCTCATGGAAAGTTTGCATTTCCTGATAAGGGGAGGAGATAACTAACTCCAGTTATAGAGATATACATTCTGGATTCTGCACACGGCGATTTCAATCAGTACATTAGGTTAGGGTTCCAAACGAATGATCTTAATACAACTGTCTCGAGATTGTTGCGAGAGCTCCATTTGCAAGGTGTACAGGTTCTGTGAACAGCGGATGACTCTGCTCGGTTAATGCTCTGTCATGAATCGCGCAGCAGTGCACTACAAGTCCGAACGTCGCTATTTACAGTTCACACGAGATGACATTGCAAATTCCACAATCAGCATGCATGGGCATATGAGAGCCTACATACAATTGCTTCATCTCATCACCAAGTGCGGGTCACTCACAAGAAGTGGACCGCTATTAGTTAGACCCCATGTATTGAAAACAGACTTATGGGGCAAGCGTACACGAACTTCCTGGAAAACACCACACCTCATGTGGAAGACTATTGACCATTCGTTAAAAAAACTCACTCATTGCATAACTGTACACTTCAGTCTAACATCTCGCCGGTACTTGGATCGAAGGCCTCCTGATCGTTGCATAGTTAGAGTTGTCCAATTGCTTGACCACTATGCTCACCTGATTTAAGCCCTAACGACATTTTTGTGGGTCCATTTAAATAGGGTCGGTGAATTCATCATCTGTATCGGACATGGAATCCCTAGAATTTTGGGTCGTTTTCTCATGATCACGAGATTCGTGGTGAGGTCTGTATTCAAGCAGGAGGTGATCCTTTGAACATCTGTAAAAACAACTCCCTGCGGGAAAAATAATGTTCCAGTAAATCTTACTGTGTTAAAGGTCATAACCAAGCACGTAACGGCCTGCTGTTTTTATTGCTTACATGTGGGAAATGTATGCCTTCTATTTCTGAAACATCCTGTTTACTGAATCCAAGTATTCAAAGAAGTATGAAAGATGTTAAAAGTGTTTTCTGGGTAAAGAAGCCATAACAAAACAGCTGTTGTATATTTCTGTTTAACCCAAAATATTTCGTTTGATGGAGTAACGTTCTCATACAAAACTATGTCTTTTTGGTAACTATGCTCTCCTGCAAACCCAGATGGCTTCGATTTCTGGCTGAAAGAAGAGGATTTTTCTTTAACCATGATTTCTTTCCAGCCTCTCTAGACTCTGCAAGTGAGTGTGGATATGTATATGTGTGAGTGTGCGTGTGCGTGTGTGTGTGTGTGTGTGTGCGTATGAGTGAATTTAAGGTGTTGCATTTGTCAACTATTAAGACTTCTTTTTTTAAGTTTAACTTCCTTTTACCTGGTTAGTCATATCGGACAATGAATGAAATTGGTGAAATGATGCTCAAATGATCTCGGGGTCCATAAAGCTTAAAGTTACTCGACATTCGTCTTCTCAGGATAAGGAAAAATTTTATGCGGTTAACTCACCCTAAACGAGATTCGAACTCACGATCTTTTGAATGTGAGGCAGACACGCTACCACCACACCACCCAGGCGGGCTGCATTATTTTTGTTTCATAATAAAATGATATGAATTCAAAAACTTTAAGAACATAATATATAGTTTTTTGCAGTTGGTGCACTGTAACCGCCAATTAAACGAAGCTATTTTATGGGTAGTCGCATGCTTATTAATAGATACTCGCAACTGTAAATCTTATTTACTCGCAAACTTTGCATACCCAAAATGTTCCTCATAACTCAATTTTAGTAACTTGTTTAAACATTTTATACTTTTACTCGAAACCACATTAAAGGAAATGACAATATAATTAAAATTGTAAAAATCAGAAGTTTTGGAGAGTACGAAAAGTAATAATTCGTGAACCTAATAAGAGCTAATATAATAAGATTGTTTTATTCGTACATTAATTTGCTGTACGACTAGATTTTTATGTGAATATTTTTCAAAATGCAACATGTAAGTCATTTTTATTAGAGCTATGAATTAAGGCAATACAATTATTATATAAATAGCGATACATGCTGGAATGTTGATGCATGGCAAAAACATTAAAATTCTCTTGTATAAATAACTGGCCACGAAATCTTACGTAGTATGGATTTTCTAAATCTAACATGCAGTAGCTCAAAGCTCAACGTGACTGGCTCCAAGGTCGAGCAATCAGCACGCCAATTTCTCACTTGGTGTTCCAGGATTCGATACCCGGCCGCAAGTTGATAACGTGAATCTTTCTTTAATCAGGATTATCTATCACATAGTCTGAAAACGCGTATGTGAGAGTGCATGTATGTGTAAAAATGAATGTAATGAAAAAAAATATCTACGATAAGTTAATCTATGAAGGGACAAAACAGCTTCAGTCGTATATACTTCGATATGGCCATAGTACTTAAAGGAAGATATAATCATAGCCGATTACCAACTGTTTTAAAAATATATCCTCGATATAACCTTAGGGGTTAAAGGCCGCATATAAATGGAAAGAATGTGCAAGTGCAAGACTCCGAGAGAAAAGAAAGAAAAAAAAAAAAACACGTTGTGAAGGACAAATTTATCTCCATATGTAATATTTACAGCTCACTCCTTTAAAGAGGTTTTAGACGTTTCCTATTATGTTCTTCTCCTGAGGATTGAGGTCCTTCATAGACCACGAATAACATTCCAAAAGCTGTTCATCAGGTTCTGCTGATTGTTTACAGAGGTACCAATGAGAACAGCCAAGAGATTTACAGGAACTACAGGTACCATAGAGCAAGAACAAAGAGGCAGTTAAATATCAAATCTTGTATTCAAGTTCAGCGTCTTCCAAGTATGCGACACGAAGATTTTCAAGAAAGTGCCTCCACTCCAAGTACGCGACACGAAGATTTTCAAGAAAGTGCCTCCGCTCCAAGTATGCGACACGAAGATTTTAAAGAAAGTGCCTCCACTCCAAGTACGCGACACGAAGATTTTCAAGAAAGTGCCTCCGCTCCAAGTATGCGACACGAAGATTTTCAAGAAGGTGCCTCCACTCCAAGTATGCGACACGAAGATTTTCAAGAAAGTGCCTCCACTCCAAGTACGCGACACGAAGATTTTCAAGAAAGTGCCTCCACTCCAAGTACGCGACACGAAGATTTTCAAGAAAGTGCCTCCACTCCAAGTACGCGACACGAAGATTTTCAAGAAAGTGCCTCCACTCCAAGTACGCGACACGAAGATTTTCAAGAAAGTGCCTCCACTCCAAGTACGCGACACGAAGATTTTCAAGAAAGTGCCTCCGCTCCAAGTACGCGACACGAAGATTTTCAAGAAAGTGCCTCCGCTCCAAGTATGCGACACGAAGATTTTAAAGAAAGTGCCTCCGGTCCAAGTATGCGACACGAAGATTTTAAAGAAAGTGCCTCCACTCCAAGTATGCGACACGAAGATTTTAAAGAAAGTGCCTCCACTCCAAGTATGCGACACGAAGATTTTAAAGAAAGTGCCTCCGGTCCAAGTATGCGACACGAAGATTTTAAAGGAAGTGCCTCCACTCCAAGTATGCGACACGAAGATTTTAAAGAAAGTGCCTCCACTCCAAGTATGCGACACGAAGATTTTAAAGAAAGTGCCTCCGGTCCAAGTATGCGACACGAAGATTTTAAAGAAAGTGCCTCCACTCCAAGTACGCGACACGAAGATTTTAAAGAAAGTGCCTCCACTCCAAGTATGCGACACGAAGATTTTAAAGAAAGTGCCTCCGCTCCAAGTACGCGACACGAAGATTTTAAAGAAAGTGCCTCCGGTCCAAGTATGCGACACGAAGATTTTAAAGAAAGTGCCTCCGGTCCAAGTATGCGACACGAAGATTTTAAAGGAAGTGCCTCCACTCCAAGTATGCGACACGAAGATTTTAAAGAAAGTGCCTCCACTCCAAGTATGCGACACGAAGATTTTAAAGAAAGTGCCTCCGGTCCAAGTATGCGACACGAAGATTTTAAAGAAAGTGCCTCCACTCCAAGTACGCGACACGAAGATTTTAAAGAAAGTGCCTCCACTCCAAGTATGCGACACGAAGATTTTAAAGAAAGTGCCTCCACTCCAAGTACGCGACACGAAGATTTTAAAGAAAGTGCCTCCGGTCCAAGTATGCGACACGAAGATTTTAAAGAAAGTGCCTCCGGTCCAAGTATGCGACACGAAGATTTTAAAGAAAGTGCCTCCACTCCAAGTACGCGACACGAAGATTTTAAAGAAAGTGCCTCCGGTCCAAGTATGCGACACGAAGATTTTAAAGAAAGTGCCTCCGGTCCAAGTATGCGACACGAAGATTTTAAAGAAAGTGCCTCCACTCCAAGTACGCTTAAATGGAAACATTTTCGAAAATGTTTATTTTCTTCAAAATGACTGTAACGATTTTGGTTAAGATATCGTATATTAAATATGTTTTCATGTAAATAAGCTTTAATGACATACTACAGAGCTTTTAAAACATTTTACTATCACTTTAGCCTGCGATGCTACCTTATTTCTCTTCTACTTACAAGTAAGCAACTAATAACACAATGTCCACTAATTGTTTCTCGATTAATATGAAGTAAATGGAAGAAAACTGTTTTTAACAATCATTTGTTGCAGAGATATAGATAAAGTGTTGTGAATTGAATACATAAGATATTGTTTAGTTTCTCTACACGTACTATGTACATAATATATACAGAATGTATTGCATTTCACCCAAAAATTCGATACCGATATTTCAACGGAAATACATGTTTTCAGACCCTGAATCCAAAAAACTGTATACAGGAGATTTAAAATGTGTATTTCTAGAGAAATTTTAGTATCGTATTTTGGAGTGGAATGCAATACCTTCACTATTTATGTACCTGTATTAGGTAAGTAGAAAAGCTTAAAAAATCTAACGTGGTTCTCCCATGGCTTTCTCTAGCTGTTCTACAAATAAGCTTTTTACAAAGGATTAATCTTCTTTCTACACCACGGTAATAGAGACAAACATTAGCAGAATCTTCTTATTACTCAGTTACTTATAAATAGAAGAGAACTAGGTTAAAAATATAGTCAAATATTTTAAAAGCTTTCGTTATGCGATTGTCATCGCAAATCTCTTCTTTGCTTGGCCCAGGATCTAACAAAAGAAAAACGACACTTTCTGCCAAGAAAATTATGTACTTTACAATTGAAACCAATAACCAGAAACATTTCGGAATCGGTTACCCCCACAACAAAAATGTAAAGGACATAAATTGTATGTTTTGATGAGATCTACGTTTTTGTACAGTAAATTTATATCTATCTCTTACGGTTTAACATTTAAGAAAACCTTGGCAAAATTCCTCCAGAACAAAGAGGTCTTCAGAAGTTATGCCTTGAAAATTCAACATATGTGTTTTATTGGGAATGAAAATATCTTTAATATAAGATACTTTAAGCAAAATCGTTAGAGCATTTTTAAGAAACTCAAAATTTTAGATTTTTTTCCATCTTAACGATAGTTAGGGGCGAGGGGATTCTTCTCAAAATCTTCGTGTCGCTGATCCTAAACTTAAATACCAAGTTTGGTATTTTACTGGCTTTTCGTTTTTTGAGTTATCGTGTTCACAGACATACGGAAGCACGGACACACATACATGGACGTTTTTCTGAAAATTATTTATTTTGGATACAGGAACCATAAAACGGTATTTCCGGTGAAATCTCGTATCGAAATGTTGGGTGGAAAGCAATAAGATCTCTATACGCTATGCACATTGTACGTGTAGAGAAAATAAAAAAACGAGGATGAAAAAATCGTGCAGAAAAAAACCAGTAATTACATAGAAGAAAAGAACATAGCTAAACAAAGTCATAAATTTAGACTTCAGAAGAAAATGTGTCTGAAAAGCAATGTAAATTAAAATAGCGCACACCAAGGGAAATAGATACTATTAGGAGAAACATCCGAATAAAGCAGCTAACAGGGAGAGACCAATAGGAATCAAACAAGATGAAGAAACAATTCTAACGTGTTTCATTCACATGACTTTCTCCACATCTCCGCAACAAATTATTGTTAAAAATCTTATTGTTCTATTTAATTAATGCTAATCGAAAAAAAAAAAGCAGAAATAGTCTTATTACTTGCTTCTTTATAATTAGAAGTGCAATAAGGGAGTATCATAGTTTAAAGAGATAGTCAAAAAGTGTTTGCTATGTGACTGAAGTTCCTTTGTTTATATGAACAGGAGTTGACTAAGTTTCTATTGCTGAAACCCCAAAACAAGAAATATCTCAAAAACGATCAACTGTATGAAAGAAATGCATTTAACATAAAGTGTGTGTTATAACATGCTCTACATTTTTCTGTGGTACTTTTATTCCATCTCCTACGGTTTAGCAGTTATGCCAAATTCCGTAAAATTCGTTGAGAATAAACTCTTCAGAGGTTATTCCCAGAAAATTCAAGAGATACCTACATTTTATTTGTCAGGTAAATATCCTTAAAATATGATATTTTAATCAAAATCTTTAGAGTCATTTTTAGAAAATCAAAATTTTCAAAGAAGGTTCCATGTAAAAGGTAGTTTGAGGTAGGGGAAAGTTTCTCAAAATCTTCGTGTCGCACCCCTGGAAGGTACTAAACTTAAATACCGAGTTTGGTATTTTACCGACTTTTCGTTTTTGAGTTATCGTGTTCACAGACACACGGTCACACGGACACACTGACACACGGATACACTGACACACGGACACACACACACTCACACATGCCTTTTTGTGAAAATGCTTTTTTTGGATATATATTTCCGGTGAAATCTTGGTATCAAATTTTTGGGTGGAGTGCAATACTTTCTCTATACACTAAGTAAATGGTAAGTATAGAGAAAGTAATAAATGCAGCAGAGAAACGCATAGATTCATTGTGGAATGAATTATACAAAGAATCGAATGTGTTTCATTCACATAATTCCTCATCTCTGTTATAAATTAGAGCTTGTTGAAATACACAATTTATGCTATATATATTTTTGCTTTCTCTACTCTACTATGTACATAGTGTATAGAGAAAGTATTGCTTTCCACCCAAAAATTCGAAACTGAGATTCCATCGGAAATATATGTTTTTGGGTCCCTTGTATAAAAAAAGTACTGTCATAAAATGTCCATGTTTGTGTGTGAGACCATATACCTGTGAACGCTAACGGTAAAAAAGTCGGTAAAATACCAAACTTAGTGTTGAAGTATCTTCCAAAGAAGCGACACGAAGCTTTTCAAGAAAATCTTTCACCTACCCTTTACGTTGACAAATTTAAAAAAATTTGATTTTCTCAAAAATAGCTGTAACGATTTTGATTAAAATACCGCACATTAAAGATATTTATATGGCAAATAAAAATGTTATCTTGAATTTTCTGGGAATAGTCTCTAATGACCTCTTTACTCTGAATGAATTTTGCGTAACTGGTAAACCGTAAGAGATAAACAAAAACTTACTACACAAAAAATGTAGATCACGTTAAACACACACTTTATATCATATACTTTTTTTTTTACGTTGATCTGACCATTTCTGAGATATTCCTTGTTATTTGTTTCAGAAAAGAAATAGTTTTTCACACGGAGAGATTTAAATTGCTGGCCCTTGGCAGAAACGGATTTCATCCACGTGGCAACCAGCTTTAATACGGTTTGACTATCAAATTCGGCTAGTGTATTTCGTTATTTTCCTTCTACTTACAAGGAAGCAAGTAATTATGACCATTCTTGCTAACGTTCATCTCGATTATTATAAAGCAGACAGAAGAATATGCTTTTGAACAATACTTTGTTACAGCGATGTAAGGAAAGCATGTGAATGGAGCACATCAGATCTATTTTAGATATCACTTGTTATTGCTTTCAGTTTTAAAGTACTTAAACGTTTCTCATACTAGAATTTTTCAAGTCCTGGTAATACAAATACATCCATTTTAACTATATGGAGCTTTTAAGGGATTTAACAACCGCTCTAGTCTAGTGTTTTCCCTTATTTTCCTTCTATTTATATGGAACTAAGTAATGAGACAATTTCTACTCAGGTTTATCTCGATCAGCATAAAACAGAGAGAAGAATAAGTTATTTTGATAATAATTTGTTACAGAGATGTAGAAAAAGTCAAGCGAATGGATCACGCCAGTTAATTTTTTTGTGCAATGCAATACCTTCTTTATCTACTATTTACTGTGGCTAGAAAAAAAAGTAGTTGCCGATGTTTTTGTTCCTGATAATGTTTCTGTGTATTTGATGATGGCAGCATTCTTTTAAAGGCTATGTTCCACACCTACCCGGCCTAATAATGGATTGAACAAACCGAACGGAGGAAAGAGTTGGACACAAGTATATTAGAAAAGACAGTAGAAAGAAGACATTCCCTGTTCTATGGCTTTATGCCAGAATATAGGTACTAAAAGCTAATCAACAGAGATCGGTTCCATGGGCGAAGGAAAGTGCGGCGTAATACAAACATTATGTGAAATGGTTACATGAAATTGGTTTGTAAACAATGCCTCTTGATTTTATATATATAATTTCAAAGAAACAAAGCATATGAACTACAATCGGAGAAATATTGCCTTATTCACCAAGGATATAGAAGAAGCTTTGTGGAATATTTCCAAGAACGAAGACAAACTGGTGTAAGAAATATCAGATGCGGGGCGGGGGGGTTTCATGTTCTTCAGTTTTTTGCTATTTACCCTCCTCACATGGAGAACTTGCAACACCCCCTCCCCTCAAGGACCAGATACCGCATTATAAGCAGAAGTACAAAACCATAGTAAACAACTGATCTATACACAAACGAACAATGTAAAACGAATAATGGTTCTAAAAACCATTTCGTATACATGAAAAGAGTTGGCAAATATGTTTATACTGATATTCTTGGAAACTTAGACTACTAAAATTTACAAAAAAACATCCAGAATAATTTTAATAAGATAGTAGTACTGAAAAAAAGATTATGTGTTCCATTAACATATCCTTCTCTAGCTCTCTGTAACATATTATTATTAACAAGCTTATTCTTCTATTTCGTGCTAAAATATTAGTATTATGTAGTTCCTTATAAGTAGAAGGAAAATAAGAGAATACAGTACGCTAAACCGTAAATAAAATATTTTAAGATGTGGTTGCTATGGGATTCAAATCCGTTTCTTTGCGTGGCAAAGGGTTGACAACTTTCTGTAGGAGAAAAAGTAAGTATTTTAAAACTGAAACAAATAACAAGGCAAAAGAAAATCACCACGAAATAAATTTTTATGACATAAATTACGTGTTTTATTGAGATCTAATGTTTTGTTTAGTAAGTTTTTTTTTTTCTCTCGCTTACGTTTTCCCATTATGCAAAATTCAACAAAAATCATCCTGTATGAAGATGTCTTCGGGGGCTATCCCCAGAAAATTCAAGATATACATTTTATTTGTCATGTAAATATCTTTAATATAAGATACCTTAATTAAAATCGTTAGAACTATTTTTGAGAAAATCAAAATTTTCGAAAGTTTTTTATATAAAGAGTAGTTTGGGGTGGCGGATTTTCTGCAAAATGTTCGAGTCGCGTCCTCGGAAGATACCAAATTTAAATATCAAGTCTGGTATTTAACAGTCTGTTCGTTTTAGAGCTATACTGTCCAGAGACACACGGACCTTTTTCTAAAAATGCTTTTTTTGATTCAGAGAGTCCGAATACAATACTTCATCTATACACTATGTACATAATACCTGTAGAGAAAGTAAAAAGGACCATGGATCTCCCGATCTCTAGCCGATTGCTTTACCACTGAGCTACCATGGCAACATGCCGGCATAGCATTGAATTTCTCAACTATCTCGCATGTTTCCCGGTAAACCACAAGGTGCTCTCAAATTATTTGAGATGACAACCCAATGGCGACTTACAATGTTGTAAGTACTTAAGTCCCCAGCTTCATAGTATAGCAACTATTGATATTGTCACATGAAAATAATTTGAGAACCTTGTGGTTTACCGGGAAACATGCAAGTCAGTTGAGAAATTCAATGGTATGCCGGCATCTTGTAATGGTAGCTCAGTGGCAGAGCAACCGACTAGAGATCTGAAGATCCGAGGTTCAAATCCCGGCTATGGCATTGAATTTTTCAGTCTGACTCTACCTGTCCAACTCCTGTCCTACACACAGCTTGTGAAAAAACAATTAGTGCAAGTAAAAAGAAGTTCAGTGGCATGATTAGGATCCAATGCAAATGCTCCATTGCAAATTTTCCCGGCAAAACGCAAGACGTTGTCTACTTCTCTTGAAGTATTATTGGCTTATATAGGTACTTCTCTTTATCCTTCCCAGCTTATGCCGAAACAACCAATAAAACTGAATTTATTAAGTTTTCTCAAGCTAAAATGCCATTTTAGCCTCTGTTTATCTGTCATCCTGAAAAAACGATATGCCAATCAACTTTCTGAATAGGACAGGGACTGTTTTAGTAGATCCTTAACAAATTAACACGTGTTTTATACTGGCACGTCAATGTTCTTTTGTTTCAATTGTTGTGAAAGTAAAAATGTTATCATCTGGACCATATATTAACTAAAACATATTTTATTCCATATTAGTAAGTTCTGAAAACAGGAAGGGATTACAATATTTTACAAACAGGAAGGGATTACAATATTTTACAAACAGGAAGGGATTACAATATTTTACAAACATGAAGGGATTACAATATTTTACTAACAGGAAGGGATTACAATATTTTACAAACAGGAAGGGATTACAATATTTTACAAACAGGAAGGGATTACAATATTTTACAAACAGGAAGGGATTACAATATTTTACGAACAGGAAGGGATTACAATATATTACTAACAGGAAGGGATTACAATATATTACTAACAGGAAGGGATTACAATATTTTACAAACAGGAAGGGATTACAATATTTTACAAACAGGAAGGGATTACAATATTTTACAAACAGGAAGGGATTACAATATTTTACAAACAGGAAGGGATTACAATATTTTACAAACAGGAAGGGATTACATTATTTTACAAACAGGAACTTACATTGTTTTTGAGCCTATAAGGGCGACGTCGCTGATTACAATTGTACTGTTAAATTAACTTGTCATTACGATACTCACTTGGTGTAAGAATTAGGAATACAAGTACTGCAATACTCTGGGGAACTTGGACAAAGAATAAATTAAATTTAAACCAGTTAATAAACTATGTACATTTATTAAGAAGTAGGCTGCACAACTTGCAACTGAGTTGACCCCTGTCCGGGAGATGGAGATTCTGGGAAGCTCTGTTGCTATGTAAACAGCAAAACCACTTATGTCGCGTTCCACAATCACACCTCCTCCATACTGTTGGCTTCAACTGTTTTTTCTGCATCGTCCACTTTCCCCCTAACTACTCATATGTAAATGCTAACTACTCAATATTATTTCTAGAAGGTACTCTGCTTAAGTAATCAAAATTATATCATCCCAAAATGACGCAACCTGGTGTCAGTAGTTTATCTTGAAATGAAAACACCTTCATATTTACAGAACTTAAAAAGTTTAATTCAAATGTGAATGCAAATATGAGCTGAATATTATCTATACCTTAAAACATCATCCAGAATGTCTCAGCTCCTCGGGCCCTCTAAAATTCGACGCCGCCATTGAACGTAAAGAAAAATATGATAAAATAAACATAATTCCTGCATTACAATGAAAGTAATATAAGAGTACAATACAAAATGATGAAGTTACAAGAAACATAACTGTCTAATACATTCTGAGCATAGTTATTTTAGGTGCAATTAATAAGTGGAAGTCCCGAGAACGAAGAGTCTCTCTCTTCCTCACTCTCTCTCCATCCCTCCCTCTCTCGCTCTCTCTCTCTCTCTCTCTCTCTCTCTCTCAGATACATACATACACTGCCAAGTGTCACACACAGGTTTCAATCCTAAATGGTACGTATGGAAGAAATCACGAAGCATACAAAAAATTGTTCCCATTCAAAGAAAACATTCTGATTTCACAGCAATAGATGTCTATCATAAAACGTTCAGGATAGGAACTGCTGGACTGTGAAGCGGCACATAAAAATGAAGAAGGTTGAAGAATGGAAATGCATACCAACAGAGTTCCAAACAGCATGGGTGACCAATAAGCGCTCCAGTCTCCTCCAGCTCCAAGGAGAAGATGGGCTGAGGATAGGCCCTAGTCCTCATCACCATCGCCTCAGGAGAAGATTCATCCACTATAAAAATGTAAGTTATCGAGATCTATGAAATAGGTGTTATTCTGTTCATCGGAGTTATGAATACACATTATCAAATAAAATCTGCTACATTCAACAATAAGCAGTGTTCTGCCCATTCAATATTGCCACAACCACACCTCGAACTTTTCCTTGGCACTACATTACGCAGGCTTTAGCCAAAACGGTTATGTCTGCTACTTTACGATTTTTGTTGGACTGGCCTTTTGTAATCCATGAAAGTATACTCCAACAAAGACAGAATATTGAGCGAGGCGAAGATCAATTAGTAAGATAGCGTAAACTTTAGAAATGTAAGTAAACATAGGAGAGTGTAAGATAGGGTTCATTTTTGAGTTCATATATAATGGAACCATATAGCAGGCTGTTCCAACTTGACTCGCCTGAGTCAGATTACCCACGATACTCAAACGCAATCCTCAGAGCAAGGCTGGAGGAAGTGCGTCACATTCATCATCACAAGAAAAGGTCATGCATTGCTCTTATTCCTGTCTAGTTGATTCAGCCGAAACGATAGCTTATCCTGAACTCCCAGCTGTATTGCGTGCTTGAAGCATACCCCACTAGGTCACGGGTAACTCTGGAACCTTATAGCAGGCTGTTCCAACTTGACTCGCCTGAGTCAGATTACCCACGACACTCAAACGCAATCCTCAGAGCAAGGCTGGAGGAAGAGCGTCACTTTCATCACAAGTAAAGGTCTTATTCCTGTCTAGTTGATTCAGCCGAAACGATAGCTTATCCTGAACTCCCAGCTGTGTTGCGTGCTTGAAGCATACCCCACTAGGTCACGGGTAACTCTGGAACAGCTTTAGTTAAAAGTGGCGCCTCTGTGTCCTTCCACTCACTCTCAAACACATATAAATGAAGAGAGACGCATAAAGGTAATTATTGACTTGGTGAGTGCATCAACTACTCCTATCTTTTTTCCTTTTAATATAATTACAATATATTTCTTCTTGTGGATATATTTGAGAAATGATGGTTAGTCGAGTTAGGACACTTTATTAGTATGACGATGATCAGCAGTTTTATTATTTTACAAGTAATTATATACTATACATAGTTTAACCACTGCAAATTAATTCCCTCCCCCTACATGTGGTAGTGCTAGCTACATCTCTGTAATATAACAGTAAAACATTTACCGGATATTACCTTACGTTCCTATTTAGCATACCCAGGTATATCAAATTAAATTAGCTTGAGTTACGTTAAGTTAGGTCCTGATAGTTTAACTGCATTTAGTTAGGAGATGTAAGCTAACCATGTTATTTGTTATGCTAGCTGAGGTTACGGTGAAATAGATTTGGATTGAATGTCGCAGATTGAAAAGGAGCATATATTTTCTCTTACGTCTGCAACTTTGTAATTCATATGAAGATATTCAAGAATCCCTGTACATGGCTGCACACCACTTGACTGAAATTTATTTTCGTAGTTTTTAAAATAATGATTCGCTCTAGATATATTTTGCAACATACTTACCACATGTTATCAGGTATCTAACTGAACTCCAAATAAGTGATCTAATATCCCTTTATGTCTACCTTCATCTTCACTTTCTCCCGCATCACCCAGCTTTTCGTCATCATGAATATTATCCATCATCATCATCATCACACCTATACATACCAAACCTTTTACATCATCAATAGAAAGCCAAAAACGTCTGACACCTAACTTAAATTTCCCCAATCAGCGAGTTCTACAGTAGTCTGCGCCAGTATCTCTTATTCGTTCCCACAGTCAACTTTTAAAATATTACAGGTAACTTGAGATGAAAAAGGAAATGCGACCAATAATGAAAGCGTATATGTTGAAAGGATTAGCTTCCTACTAAGGGATGATATAATGGAGGGGCAGACAGACAGTTGAGAACGAATTCCTAAGTCGTACGCTCATCCTCTAGGCTGTGTGTTAGAGGACTGGCTGATATCTCGTCAACATTCATTCAAAAACCTAAAATAAATATCCAAAGTACCAACTAAGGAAACTTAAGGAATTAAATTACATGAGATAGAGCTTTTAATATTCATCACAAACAAAAGTAAACCATCCCAGCTGAGTTCGGCTCACCACATGGGAATCTGTGTTATATTTAGAAAGCTTATAATGTTTTATCCTTTTACTGAACACATACTTTTTTTTTTCTTTTCTAATTACAAACAGGAAGCCGAGATGTTGTGCTAGATGGCCGTATTGCTGTTTTATTCCTGTATATAGTGGATCTCTGGACAATTTATTTGTCTTGTCTTCGTTCTGACAAAATAATGATTAACTCGTTTATGTAACAACCCGTTCAATTACACAGCAAAATAGTGGCAAAACTGAAGATATGGAACAGGACTGAAAATTTCTAAAATATGATATTATATATACCAACCAGAGCCGTTAGTGAAACACTAGTAATATAGAGAAAAAGGAAGTCCAGAAGTTGAAAATATGAAATAAAGAACTCACAGGCAGTGAAAAATGAGTAAAGTCTCAAATGGCTGGGTGGGAAAAATAATACCGAAGACCATGTAGAATATACAATTTAGGGAACCATAAACAAAAACACTAACAGGAGTAGCGGTCCCAGCGGTATGGGGTTGATGGTGGTGGTGGTGGTGGTGGTGGTGGTGGTGGTGGTGGTGGTGGTGGTGGTGGTGGTGGTGGTAATATAATATTGGTTAAAGTACACACTGGTTGTTAGTTTGATATTTTGGTAAATGTAGCTTAATATGTATCCATTTCGGTCGGTTAGTTGTTTTGCTCTTTATCTAATGGTTTTCCCAAAAATAAATTACATAATTTATTACTTGATATTCTTTGTATGGTCTTAATTTTGCCAGTAAATGGACAATGACCGTCAGTACAGATAATCCGTTTTGTTTCCACGTTTTCACACTGAGTATGTTACCTGCTGCCCTAGGTAATGTGGGGTCATTGGCCTTGTAGAGAACATTCGGATTTAGTTCCAATAAAACAATCGTTCTTCATGGCCTGCTCATTCAAAGTTACACCTTCCGCCCCTGCACACTGGGGAAAAATAAAAACGTGTGTGTCACGCCTCCTGGAGGTATTAACTAACCTGAAAATATACTACTCTTAGAAATTAAAATTATTACTCTGCAAATAAAACAAATATTGAAGTGATGCAACTTATTCCCCCAGAAGTTGGTATAGTTTCATTTAGGTGAATGTTTGAAATACTAAATGTTGCAGATTTCTAATAAACCACATACAAGGCTACATTACTGATACCTGGAACACCATTAGGGACCTGCTTCTTGTATGAAAGATGAGAATTGTGAATTGGAAATTATTTTCTTTGAATTATGAAAAGAACATTTAACAATAGCACAGTTTCTATCTGAAACAAGGATTCAAAATATGAATTGGGCTTTTGTATTTAGAATTTTCGCGGAACTGCTTTAAGTTATCCTAAATATATTCAATTTATTTAAAGCAGGGAAACAGTAATGAATTAAAGAGTTAATTTTTTGGCACTCTTCTATATTTAATATGAATAATACAAACCATACAGAAAACGGCCTTAATAGATAACTTACACAAAAAGCTAGATAAAATACAACAGTTTTACGATTAGTATGAGGCAAACCTTCACAGAACATTACATTGGCGAATCAGAAGTACCAAATAATCGGACTTTCTTAACAAAGTTCAAAGTAATTCGCGAAGTTAATTTCATGAACTGCCTCCAAAAGATTTCATAATTCAATAATCTATAGCATGTCCTAGTGATATAAAACATAAAAAATTACACAAAAATAAATCTGACCACTTTATCGCAGTTTCCAAACACAAACATATTTTAACATACATTGTCCATACTGAACCTTGCAGACTCTAACATTAAAATTGTTTTATAACAATAAATGCTAAAAAACCAAAGGCTGAAACGGAAAGAGAGCACTCTGCATTGAAACGTGCTATAGTAGAGCCTAATTGGAATTTCTAAGAACCAACTGGAGTTTGGAATATTCCAACCCCTATCACATATCTGTACCTGCCACGGTTAGACTCACAAAAGAATCCTGAAAGGGCTTATCCGACTCGTCGAGAGAATCCAACTAAATCACCACTCTCTAGACATAAGCGGGTTTAGGAACAAACAACCTTCACGTAAAACGAGAACCTAACAACCTGAAGTTTCCCTCCAGCGTTCGATATATCGAACGTCCAGGAAGAGGGGAGCAGCAAGCCAAAGTACAGGTCCGCTTTCATCCATTTTTCTTGATAGATGTAAGCCAGTATACGTATATCAAACCATATTAATAAAATATAACTATAATATAAAAGGTGCGCACTAGATACTCAGTATTGAGCACGTAAACAAACGAAAAATGTAAACAAATCCCCAAGCAATACATGCCCATCTAGCATACAATGGTGGCCGTAAGTTAACTGAATACGCCTACATCAAACATAATTATTGTAACAAATTGTGCCACTGGAGTGGACTTTCAAACTTTTTGAACTATATCTAAAAAAAACTGAATGTGTTCCATTCACATGACTTTCTCTAGTTTTCAATTTTTCTAACAAACAAGCTTTCCTTACAAAGGATTATTCTTTTATCTAGACCATGATAAAAATTAGCAGAATTGTCTTTGTAATTAGAGGCGAAATAAGGGAACGCACAGGCCTAACCAGAGTGAAATCTTTTAAAATACGGTGAAACTCAGCTCTGTTAGCTTCTAAGAGTAGACAAAATAGAGACGTAGAGAAAGGTATTTCCCGTTTGAAACCAATAATTTCGAAAGCGTTAACTCTACAGCTCTTCGAGATAAATGTTAGCAGAAATAGTTCCTTGTAAGTGGAAAGGAAGTGTGATACTCACATCAGTCACTGTATGATTGCAATTTGGCTCTCTTTGCAGGACCAGAGACATGCTTACTTCTTGATTGTGTAAACAATAAGTGCTTTAAAATTAAAACCAATAACAATAATTGTATTGAAAAAGATTAACCTAACGAAAGAAATATACACGACAGAAATTGTATTTTTAAGGAGTCTACGTATACGATTGTGTCTATCTCTGACGGCCACCAGTTACACATAAGCCACCCAGAATGAGTCTTGGTCTTTCATTTGTTATGATAATGTCTTAAACAAGTGATGTAATTAAAATCGTAGGAGTCATTTTTCTGAAAATAAAAAATTTCGCAAAATGTTTAGCATAAACGATAGTTTTTGATAAGGGGATTTTTCTGAAAATTGTTCTAACGCATCCTTTAATTTATTGAAATTAATCACCACGTTTGGTATTCATCCGAGTTTTCGTTTTTCACTTAAAATGTTCGATGACACGCCACACACTAAAAATGCGCCTTTCTTACTTTCTCTACACGCACAAAGTACCTAGTGTATAGAGAAAGTATTGTAGTCAGCCGAAATTGCATATCAATATTTCACCAGAAACACATGTTTTTGAGATGCCTGAATCGAAAAAAGCATTTTTAAATAAAGGTTCTATGTGTGCTTAAAAACGAAAAGTCCGTTAAATGCCAATCTTGCTATCTTTAAAGGAAGCATCTTTCAGCATCTTGGTATCTTTCAGGAAAAATCCCCCATCCCAAACTACCCCTCACATGGAAACATTTTCGAAAAGTTTGATGTTCTCCAAAATGGCTCTAACAATTTTGATTAAAATACTGTATGTTCAAGATATTCATATAAAAAATAAAATGTTATCTTGAATTTTTTTAGAATAGACTCTGAAGACCTTTATTTTAAATGAATTGTACTGAATTTTGCATAAATGATAAATCCTTAAGACATAGACGAAGACTCTCAACACAAAAAATTAACAACTTGTAAAAACACATAATTTATGTCCTATACGTATTTTTCTTTCTTCTCCTTTTGTAGAGCTGCTCCTTTCTGAGATATTGCTTGTTATTGGTTTCAACTCTATATCTTTATAGTTGTCTGATGTGGAAATTTGTTGAGTCCTGGCCATACCAAATAATGAACTTCAATTACATAGCAGTCAGCTTTTAAAAGTGTAGTATACTCCCTTGTTTTCCTTCTACAAGAAAGGAAGAAGTATAAATATTTCTAATGTTTATATCGATTCTGAAGAATAGCTTTTTAACAATAATTTGTTACAGAAATGTAGAGAAAATTATGTGCATGGAACGCATCAGATTTTTAAAACCAGGTGGTGTGTGTGTCTTTGTGTGTACATGTGTGTGGACATCATAGATCAAAAACGAAAAGACCGTTAAATACCAAATTTGGTTACTTTTTAGGATGTGTCAGGAAAATGTTCAAGAAAATCTCCCTACCCCAGACTACCCTTTATATGTAAATTTTTTTTTAATTCTGAGATTATGGATCTAACAATTTTAATTAAAATCTCGTATGCTGCTATAAAGATGTATATGGTAAATAAAATGTATATGTTAAATTTCCTGGTACTGTGTGTGATGTTCTGTTCATTCTGAGAGACTTTTGTATAACTGGTAATCTATGGTGTCACCAGTAAGCACAATAGAAGACTAAATATAATAGTTTAAGATTATGGAGCTCGCTCCAACTTTAGAATCACAAGTTTCATGTAAGATTTGCAGGAGAAAAATGCCATAAGATTGTAGGAGGCCGTGATCACACACATTTTAGAACATCGTCTTATCAGGCGTATGCAAGAACCGTTATACTGGCAGTGGCAGAAAGCATGCCTCACCGGCCAAATAATATTGCGTCGTTCTGCGTAAATGCAAGCAGAGGTCGAGACCTCTTGGTCAAGGGCAAGACTTGAGACCACATAGGCAGAGCCTGCACAGGCCTAATCTACATTGTACCTACACTCCCCTTTATTTCGAAAGGCTGCGCAACTCCCGATGTCGATGCTGCTATGTTTTGTGTACTATGTTTAGCTTTCACTTGACGCAACATACTCTATATTGCATTATTCCATTGAAGACACTATGACATTAATGAATGCATTATCTCACTTGTTAGGAGTTTGTTGCCCTTATTCTTATCCGCTCCCAACTGAAGGTAGGCCGACAAGCCTTGTAAAATGGAAATAGAGCTTTGTTTATGGACACTCTTTAACTACTGTGGTTCTCAGCTCCAATTCTAAACTGGTCGTGAAAGATCGCTTAATTTTGCTCAGAGGTCTCTCTTATCAGGCTTGAGGTTCTTTTACGTGCCGTAAATCTAAGACACGGGACCAACGACTTTACTTTCCTTCTGAAGGAAGCTATGCTAGGATTTTTACGCCCGAAAAGATCCATCGTCGTCCGCCGGGTTTGAACCCACGACCTTGGGTACATGAAATGGTTATCACAGACCGGGCGCGGATGACAAAGTAACATAGTGCTATAAATATACCTATGTTTATATTTTGCAAGGTAACTAGAAGCATGTAGAATGTGAACCACCCTTGCAATGTCACTATGTCACTGACGCAGCAGAACGAAAAGCTGCAACCGTAAAGACACACAAAAAATCAAACAAAAAATCGTGATATAGATTTAAGTTTGGTTGAGTTCAGTGAATGAGAAATCAAAATACAGGTGGTCATTTTTAAAAGTTTGGTTAGTGTAGTGGAATGCAGATCTTCCAGAACTTCTCTCGTAACAGCAGAATTCACCTTACTCCTCACTGCAAAAGAGATATAAAACTGTAGTGAAATTTAGAGATACAGGATATTGACTGTCGAAATGCAAATATTTGTATTGGAAATTGAGGAAATTTAGTGAATACTATTATTATATCATTTATATTTGCTTCATTTTTGGACTAACAATCTTACTTATGAGGACTATATGTTTTCAGTTTGGTTAGTGCCTCCAAGTGGCTGTTACACATTCAACACCAAGAACGCGAAGCCCTTGTGATAACGAATGTTGTATCGGATTTGATTTCGAACACCTTCTGCAAGGCCAATCACACTACTCAGGCCAGCAGGTGTGAAAACTGAAACAAAACAACAACTTCTTTTCGCCGCGCAGTTAAGACTATGCAAAAAAAATAATAATAAATTCAGTGAATGATTTGTGCAAAACCTGTTAGACGAAGACAGCTAACACGTCGAACTGAATATATATTAAGGTAGCATTTATCAAAGTATCTGTATCTGTACCATAGCATTGAGCTACTAGGCCTTACAAAATCCTTCATACAGTCTTTTATAGTCACTTATGCAATCTATAAGCCTAAAATTGTTCACCTTATTTAAAAATTGGAGTAAAAATGATTTGTGAAAAGCTGGAAAATGATTTTTGTTCATAATAAAATAATATGAATAATACGATTTTTAACAATAATAAAGCGTATTCTTTTGATATTGACACATTTGAGTACCAATTAACTCAGGCCACAAATGGATAGAGGCATATTTGTTAATAGGCAGACCTTGTTTTCTGACAAACATTATTTCCACTTTTTTTCTTTACTCAAAATGCTGCAAATAATTTTTTACTAATTAGTTTATATTTTTGTATATCTTGTAAAAAGTGCAGTAAAGAATTTTATCATATACGTTTTAGAAGTAAGGTTTTAGTTTTGAGAAATAAATTAAAAAGTTTTAAAAAAGAAGTGTACAAAACAGTTTTTCTGTAATAATTAGGGGTTAATATACAAATATAATATGACAGATATATTGTTAAATACATTTATTGAAGTTTTCTATGAACATATTAAAAATGCTTAGTGTAAAGCATTTTCATTAGAAAATAAATTTAGGCAATAATAATTAATATTTAAATGGCCATACAAACTGTACTGCGAAATATGAAAATATATGATTTCATTGTGTATAATGGGCATCAAAAACATATCTTACACATAGAAGATTTTCCGAATTTCACAGATCTCGCCTGAGCATTTCAAAGCTTTTAGACCAGGTATTTTCAACCTAGGGTACGCGTACCCTCGGAGGTACGCGACGACTGCTTAGGGGTACATATAAAATGTTTCCTGAATGATCATAAAGTAACGAAAAATATTTCAACCAGAGAGATTTGAACTGACAATGATAACATACAGCTGGGTTGGCTAATAATTTGAGTTGCATGTTTCAAACGCCGGCAACAATAACAGTGTCTGAGAATGAAGTTGGTTAAGTGTTAGTCTAACGACAGTTCAGTTCTCAGTATGTTTCCGTGACTGACAGGTGTAGGTTCGTTTTCTTTACTCAAAGTTTCACATCTCATTCTTTATGTTTGTGAACTGTTGAATGTCTTTATTGTGATAGTCCACTATTTTAACTTTTGTTGTAGGATGGGTAAATTCGTTATAAGAGGAACACGTAAAGTCAGTGAAGCAAGTGATAGTGTCGATGAAGTTGAACCAGCGCAAGTGAAAATTGCGACAACGCTTATCACGGGACATTGGTGAAAATAGTGGTCAAGTTGAACCAGCGCAAGTGAAAAGTGCGACCACGCTTACCACGGGACATTGGTGAAAATAGTGTTCAAGTTGAACCAGCGCAAGTGAAAAGTGCGACCACGCTTACCACTGGACATTGGTGAAAATAGTGTTCAAGTTGAACCAGCGCAAGTGAAAAGTGCGACAACGCTTATCACGGGACATTGGTGAAAATAGTGTTCAAGTTGAACCAGCGCAAGTGAAAAGTGCGACAACGCTTACCACGGGACATTGGTGAAAATAGTGTTCAAGTTGAACCGGCGCAAGTGAAAAGTGCGACAACGCTTACCACGGGACATTGGTGAAAATAGTGTTCAAGTTGAACCAGCGCAAGTGAAAAGTGCGACAACGCTTACCACGGGACATTGGTGAAAATAGTGTTCAAGTTGAACCGGCGCAAGTGAAAATAGTGTTCAAGTTGAACCAGCGCAAGTGAAAATTGCGACAACGCTTACCACGGGACATTGGTGAAAATAGTGGTCAAGTTGAACCAGCGCAAGTGAAAAGTGCGACAACGCTTACCACGGGACATTGGTGAAAATAGTGGTCAAGTTGAACCAGCGCAAGTGAAAAGTGCGACAACGCTTACCACGGGACATTGGTGAAAATAGTGGTCAAGTTGAACCAGCGCAAGTGAAAAGTGCGACAACGCTTACCACGGGACATTGGTGAAAATAGTGTTCAAGTTGAACCGGCGCAAGTGAAAAGTGCGACAACGCTTACCACGGGACATTGGTGAAAATAGTGGTCAAGTTGAACCAGCGCAAGTGAAAAGTGCGACAACGCTTACCACGGGACATTGGTGAAAATAGTGGTCAAGTTGAACCAGCTACGAGCAAGCCGAAAAACACGAGAAATGTGAAATACAGATATTACGTGAATCTTACATTAAATATGGTATCGTGTCAAATATGTGGGATCCACCTCTTTCCCTCTACAATATTTGCAACCAAACTCTGTCGAATAATTGTATGAAACCGTCCCGACCTCACAGGCACTTGGTAACCAATCACGGCGAACTAGTCAGTCGAATTATTCCGGCGCCAAACAGAAAATTTGAATAAAAGTTTAAACGCGATACGTAGTTTTACAAAATTAGCTGTAGTGGCTAGCTATGAGCTAGCGTTACTAGTTGCAAAAAATAAATCACCTTATACCGCACTTGAATCTCTTATTATTCCTGGTTATTTGGTTATAGCAGATAAAATATTATACAAAGAATCCTTAAAATAATCAAAACTATTCCGAATTCTGACACAAGTATAGGGCGTAGAATTCTTGAAATGGCACAAGGTATTGTTGATTAAATAGTATAAAATGTTCAAATAGACAAAAGAATTGCCAATGAAAATTATGAATTGGTAGGTATGTCTGAGTTGCTAAGCTACTTATGTATGTTCGGTATTTTGGCGTTAAAAAGGGTGCTATTGGTGATGAAATTCTAGGATGTAAATAATTACCAGGACTGACGTGTAAGTTTGTGCACAGATGGTGTTGCTTCATTGAAGGTAAAAAAGCGGTTCAAAATAAATTGACAACATTGCAATTTACACAGAGCAAATTTGGTAGCGATAAAATAATTGCAGATTTCCACGAAACATTGAACACTGCTATAAAAGTCAATATAATAAAATAAGGTGTACTGAACTCCCGTCTGTTCAAAAAAATGTGTGAGGAGATGGGAGCTACGTACACTTTTACACACCGAGGTGGCCTGGTTATCACGCGTATTGACTCGTATTGACCCGTCTTTTTGAACTGAAAAATGAGCTAAAATGTTTCCATACAAAATTGCAATCCGATCTGGTAGAGCATTTTGAAGATGAGTGGATTTGCCAATTAGCTTATCTGGCGAATATGTTCAACAAATTTAACGAGCTTAATCTTCAACTCTATGGTTTCGACAGAAAGATTTTTAAAAATCATGAGAAAATAAAGGATTTTATAAGAAAGTTTTATTTTGGATTGATTGCGTTAATAAAGGGAATATTGCAGGTTTTTGACTCTTTTGGAAATAAAATTTCACCTACAAAACCTCAGGTTACAACTTTTAAAATGTTTCCCAGAAATTGAGAAAGACGATATTACACAAGAATGGACCACAAATCCGTTTTGAACCACCGCCATCAATTTCTCTGATCTTCCCGTAAAATTACAAGAAAGTCTTTTGGAAATGTCCGTTGACAGTTCACTGAAAATAAATTTCGAAAACATGTCAATTTGAGATTTCTGGTGTTACGTACGCAAAGAGTACACTGAACTTAGTGACCGTGCCATTACATGTCTTCTTCTCTTCCCCTCAACTAACCTGAGCGAGCAGGGTTTCTCTGCATTAACACAAATCAAAACAAAGAAATTGCTTGAATCCAGAATCCCCATTGATACTCACACTAACGAAGATTCAGCCACGAATAGAGGAGCTGGCGTCCAGAAAACAAGCTCAAGCACCTCATTAACAGCTCAGAAACATATATAACTTCATTCAATTTTGTGTATGGTGCTCTCTGTAACGTATTTACATAGTATTTATTTTATACTCTTGTAGCATAATCCTCCTTTCTGTAATATTTAATAAATTTTAAATTTATACTTTATTTTAGATATGTATATTAGTTATGTATAATTTAAATTAGGGATAACTCTAGGGCTAAGCCTAGGAATGCAGGCTGGAATGGAAAATTGTCAGTGGGGGTACGCGGAGATAAAGGTTGAATATCACTGTTTTAGACCAATTCCACCAGAATTATAGTTATCATCTCACAACGAAGAAGTATTTTGAAGAAGTGTGTGGTGAGCTTTTGTTGGTATTCCTCCAAGAAACATGTAGTGTATAACTCATTGTAGACTAATGCCCATAACTGGTGATCTATCTCCCTAGATCACAGTAGTGTTTTTCCTTACGTAAGGAGTCCACCTTCAGGTAACCAACCTGCACTTTACTGGTACTAGTCCTCTGTGACTCCCCAAGAAGAACATTTCAAAAATATAAGAAGAAAAAAAGAGCGAAAGTGTAATTGTCATGGAAATGGAGCCTAATGAAAGTCTTTTGTTGCAATTGGCAAACTAAAGACTAAAGGTTAGAAACCAACTCAATATAATTCAGTCTAGTATACGATTGTGTTAAAAAGTATTTGTATATGTCTTTAAAGTGAACCCAAATTTGAGATTTATATGAGAGCTTTCAACCATATGGAAATGACGGTTAAGACTATAACTACCATGGAACAGAAATAAGAAAAGTTACATTAAAGAAGTTGAAGTATAATTAAAAACATAATATTTACGTGAAATTAAATATAAGACTAAACATTCATTACTTTTTGTGTGACGCCCAGGTATTTAATGTAATGTTTCCACTCTATCCTCTGTCCTGATAGGAAAAGTTTGGCATCTCGACTGCTGCGGGGCGTTTTCCGATGAACAGAACAGCGTGAATTTCGCCCAGGTTAGCGGACATCCGCCACTGTCTAACCAATCCTGGGTGAGACGGAGGTGTCTCTTTATAGGGTTGAAGGCTCTGCGTATGTTTCTGTCTCTGTGGTAGAGCACTACGTCATCAGCAAACGGGGTCATGTTGACGCCCTGCACTGTGCGGAAGTCTGCCATAAAGTGGCTAAACAATGTGGGTGATAAGACAGAGCCTTCGGGGACTCCGCCTCGTAGGGGTTTTTGTGTTATGTTTGCCCCGCAACCGCTACTATGAAGGTGTAGGAAGCTGTGTATTATGTTGATCAGGAGTATCTGTAGGCCAATCTAGATGAGCTTATAAAGGAGTCCCTCATGCCAGGTGGTTGAGAAGGCCTTCAAATGACATTGTTGGGGTTAAGGCGGCAGACTCAACGGGTGGGCAACATGGAGTTGACTTCTGCCAACACGGGATTGTGCTCGGAATGAAGTGCTGCGAGTGCAGTGAGCATGAGATGAAAGGGGTAATGCTTAACGATCGCAAAGTTGATGACAGATGGTTTTCCTCGACAAAGTTGATGACAGATGGTTTTCCTCGACAAAATTGATGACAGATGGTGTCTGGGTTGCCAGGTGCCCAGGACTCTTAGCTGGGGATCCCTATCAATCATGCGAATCATTATATTGCCTGTAAGATCCGCACGGGGGTCTGAATGCCAACGCTGGTTTTGAATTTAAAGTCCCCGGCGAGAATCACGCTAGGATGGACGTTGAAGAGGGATTGGTAGTCAGCAGGTAAGAACGGCCCACCGGGTAGGTGGTAAACAGAGACTTTTACTACCTCCGTTCCTCCGAGCTCAACACACACACTGCCATCGCCTCAAGGGCTTGCAGGAGGGGGGAATAGGGATAGGTTTGTGGACCACGTTTTGCCTCACAAGTACCGCGGTACCACCTCCAGGGTGGAGCACCTGGTCACTGCGGTGGCAAACGTAGCCAGGTAGGTGGAAGGGAATGTCAGCAAGCAAATGTGTTTCCGAAACTAGTAGGAGGTCCAGAGCATAATGGGCAGTAAAGAGCTGGAGCTCATCCCTCTGATTCTTCACGCCATTGGCATTCCAAAAGACGAAACAGAAGGAGGTACGAGACCTAGTTCCGTCCGCCATTTTTGGTCAATGGAGTGAGGCTGAGCATGAAGGTGAGGCCCTCAAATAGGATCATCGCCTTGCTGGTTGAATATGTAGCCTGGAAGTACCTGGTGAGGAGATCCCGGACTCTCTCGACGTGGTTCCCCAGCTGAAGCCACCCCAGGCGGTCCGCGATATCCACAGCAGATAGGTAGAGGATGGGGTTGAAGTTGGTTGGTTGGCTGAGGAGGTGGAGCATCCACCGCTGGTGTTCCTCACGGGAGGCACGCGTCGGCGCAGGTGCTGTTCTGGCTACCGCAGGTTACAGGTTCTCGATCGGAATTGGATTAACGGTCGGTTCTCTGCCTCTTCAGACTGGGTTTAGGGTTGGCCGGTTTAGATTGGCCCTTGTGCTGTATGACGGGGCGTACTGTGTTTTCTCCCTTCCAGAGACTTACTCGAGTACAAGGTGCCCCGAGGTGCTGGGGGCTCCTGCCTCGCCGATGGTGCTCTGGGTCGCTGGTGTTGGTGTTGCCCTCTGATATTCCTCCCTTCTCGGAGTGGCTGATGGTTGAGAGGCTTGTCGTGGTTGATGCTCCGGTGGGTTGGGTCTCGACGACGCGATGACCTTCAGTCTCATAGAGCAGCCTCCATAGCAGGCGATGTGCTTACCCCCGCAGTTGGCATACTTTGGCTCGTCCTTCAGGGCGCGCGGGCAGGACTTTTTGGGTTGTTTGTCGCCACACTTAAGGCAGCCCAGTATCCGGTGCAATATGTGCTTGAGTGGTTGAAATCCAAGCAGCGATGGCACTGTGCGGGACCGGTCTCCTGATCATTGACACGCTCTACTTTTACTGGGCTGCTTCCAAGCTTGAGCAGGTTTAGTGGGCTGCTTTACCGGTTTGGGGGTTATACCCTGGCGAATGAGGCCCTCATCAATTTTCCTGGTGGACGTGTCCACCGATTGGCTCCTTATGATTCGTTTAAGTTTTCTGGTTTTATCGACACCAAAAATAAGGTGACGGATCTCCTTCTTCCTGAGCTCACGGATGACAAACAAAACAGAGAGGCTGCGTGGGGACACTCTTCTGACTAGAATACTAATTTCCATTTCCTGGTTTGTGTTAATTTTGTAACTAACCCCAGACTAGTACTGCAGAACTGTTCCCTAATTAATTTCCATAATCACAATTACATGTCACACAAGCAAAAAGAAAGTTAAGTACTTGAAAAAGTAAATGCCTCTTGTCCATATCGAAGTAGAGTGCCACACTTCCTGTCAACCGTTGGAGAGACGTAACTACCTATTTTCCTCTACGTACCGGTGTGGGTGCTAAAGTTACTGGGCCAGCATTGTGTCCTGCGGTGCTGATGACGAGCGTTCTTTTTAAGACGAAATACCTGTAGGCATAACTACAATAGTTTCTTAACGACGGCAATGAGTAGACAAAATAGACAAATACCGAGCACAGTGACAAGTACTTCCAGGGTGGTTTCTGACAACGCCCCGAAAGCTTGTGCCCTTGGTACGTATCAGGGTAGACGATTAAGGAATAATATTGGCAGGAGGAATGCCGAAATATCATCATAGAGTGGTGCTTTGATAAATGTAAATGGGGAATTACGACAGACCAGTTCGAATTAAGACATTGGGAGGTATTAGTGAAAGCTAGGTGTTCCAAGTTAGCGAAGGGGTTGATCTTCAGGCTTGTAAGGGTGGTCCACCTGCTGGAATGATGGGTAATACCTTAAGTAGGGGGATGATAATGTGCGAGCAAAGAAAATCAGTGGGTATTTGTACATGTGTCCCACGTGTGGTTCGCAAGAACAAGAAAGTATGATCATTAATGCGACCGGGGTTCCTCAGTGATGTGGGGGTATCAGATGTGATGTGTCATTACAGGGGAAGGCAATGGTTTTAGGGGATACGTAAGGACGTACTGGTCTCTGTTGACTTCTGTGATGACCAATTTAGCAGCTGCGTGGCACTGATATGGGCAATAGTCCTTCAGATCTACTGCCGTCATCCCCTTACATGTTTTCGAGGTGCAGAGTGGCCCGAATACAATATCATTACTAAAACGAGGAATATAACAGAGCCCCGATTTAAAGAGGTCACATTCCCTTAGTGCAGATTCCGTAATGGGGCGAATAAAGTCGCCAGTCACTGCAATAAGTGTAGTACTGTGTAATATCGTGCAGGTAGAATTGCCCCCATTGAAAGGGGGAGCTAATGAGTTCATAAATGTTCCAACTCATGTTCGTTTACTTCACCGAGATTTTAATGATGACTAAAATATTACTTAAACTGAAGGAACAAGTGGTTTCCAAATCAAAATATCTGTGGACTTGGGGCACATCTATTAGTAGTTCAAAAGTGGTACTGCTCAGTACTGCTCAGTACAGTTTCAGTTGTCCCAGTTCATGTAGGAATACATGGTAGGGGATTACGAAGAGAGGAAAAAGATAGGCTCGCCATAGGAACATAGCATCTAGCTGTTTCAGTAGTAATATAGTGTGCACCGAACGTTGTGTATTTTGTAAATTACCCACAAAATTACATATCCATATGATGACACTTCCTCCATAGAGCTGAACGCTGATTATACGTGACCTCCACAGAGATCAGCACTTTTTTTGGGCGAGCGTCATTTTCGCAAATGACTTAGTAACTTATCCTGAATATTCCGTCATATTGTGTGTGTTGGTTGCCAAAAATGAGTGGTACTTGGAAATCTTAGCTTGAAAGTCATGAAAGTGAACCAATAATTCTCTGTCTGACAGGGTCAAAGTATTAAGTTGATTGCTGGTGGCGACCTCGCAACAAAAATGTAAGAGGTCACCGAGTAAAGTAATTCCTCTCTTATGACGGGGTGGTCCTTTGTGAGAAAAATTAAATACAGCTTCATAAAACTTACGGATTTCGGCGTCTAGCACGTTACCTACCTAATCAATATTGTCTTCCATTTATTCCAAGGTGTCCCCGGATGTGGGTCTAGATATAGGTCGAGTAATGAATAGGTCGTTCCCGTTGTATCCTAAATGTTTAGTAAATTGAAGCTTAATGCGCTATTGTCTCAGACAAGCGTTTCCATGCCGCCCCCTCGCTATTGTACTTCCAATCAAAGAATTGTGACTGCTGTCCGTGACTTTCTTTCTCGACCTCCTATCCCGCCATGTTCCTTCACAAACTTCACTGATTTGTGTCATGGAATATCTATCAGAAAATCTCCTGGCCTGACCGCCTTGTTGTTGAGCAACTTAAATATCTGCCTCACAAAGTAACTGCTTGTTTATTGCATTTATTCAACTCCTGTCTTCAACATGCGTACCTCCCAGCTCAATGGAAAATTTCAACCGTTATTCCTAACCATAAATCCGAAAAGTCTCTACACGCTTCCTCTTCCTATCGTTCTATTAGTCTTCTGTCTATACTAGGAAAACTGTACGAGGAACTCATTCTGAAGCGCCTTTATACACATCTGCATCCCCACATTCCACATCAACAGTTTGCATATACTGGGCAGAAATCAGCAGAATTTCAAGTTGCTAGGGTTACAGATTATATCCGAAAGCTTAAGTCCGACAGTTACAATACAACGCTTATTTTCTTGGCCGTTTCCAGGGCTTTTGATTCAGTTTGGCATGACTTCCTTATTTATAAGTTGTTTCAATGCAACATCTCAGGTGCACTTCTTCTTCTTGCATCATATCTCCGATCCAGGAAATTTTCTGTTCACATATTAGGTCACTCTTCGCCACTCCGGGATACTCAAGAGGAGTGCCACAGGGGTCTGTTTTGGCCCCGTTTCTTTATAACCGTTATACATCCGATATGCCCCTTCATACTAAAATTCAGCCGGCGTCTTATGCAGATGACACCTCATTCTCTATTCTCATTCTTCTGTTGTTCATTTGGATTGCGAATTACAAGTCTATCTTAGCCGTTTCAATAGTTTTTGGAGGCCTGGAGGATTCGTGTAAACTCTGGTAAATGTCTCTTTCTTCGCTTCTGGCATGCACATCGAGTTGTATACACGTTACATGGCCAAATTCTTCCTGTTTCATACTGCATCAAAATTTGGGTGTTCATATTACCGATATGAAACCCCTTCCTGCTGTTCTTCATCAACTGGCTGAGCAATGGAGAAAGCTCTTGGCTCGCATTGCTGACAACACTCATCTTAATTTTCACATGTCAGCCGAAGCGGCGACGGCATTGCCTTTAAACAACCCTAGACTCTTTCATTTTCAGCTTTCTTATTCCGTGATTCATCTGTAACATTGTTCATGTTTTATAGATCACTCACTGTTCCATATAAAGGTTCGTAAGCGGCCTGCTGTCTTTATGTCGTCGTCATGATTTCTTCTTCTGCACTCCATGGTTTAGACGTCAATCTGTTGCACTTTCACTGTTTTGCAGCCCGTCAAAACTTAATTTTCCTGTAGTTTTATGATTCAATGCCAGTTTTGGAAGTATCTGCTTGGTGTTATTATCTACATGTGACAGCCACTTTTTCTACTCGTTTATGCAATTCATACTTAGCTCAGTTATTATTATTAATATTATTATTATTATTATTATTATTACTATTATCATTATCAAATTGATTTAATTCAATTTCTCAAAACCATTATTCCACAGCCTAGTATTGTACTTCAGCTTTCTTTTCAGTCACCAAAGTTCCACATTCGTACCTTAAAATAGGCACCGTCACTGTTTTGTACAGCATAATTCTTTAACTCTGCTGGTTTTACTTCACTTTGTTTTGTACAGCGTAATGTTTTAACTCCACTAGTTTTATTTCACATATATGGAATGTTGTTATTTTAAGTCCACATTTATTTCCTTTTGTGGTCTTATTTCATAGTATAAATGTTTAAAACCTGAAACTTATTCTAATGGATAGTTATCTAAGATTATTTTAATTGAACTTGGCATTTATCCATGAAAGCCACAAGTTTCGCCTTTTCTTTTCCGTTTTAAAATCATAGCTGTCACAGATTTTCTTTACATAATGCAGAACCCGTTGCAGATCATCTTCAGTTTTATGGATAATGATTACATCACCCTCATATAATAGAGTACTTGAATTTGTAAGAATATACAACTTATGACATACACATGTTTCCATTTCTGAGTGGCAGGTAATAAACACACTTGTATAATCATCCTTGTATTCTTCTGTCTAGTCATATTAATAGTTATAATATAAAGATTATACATTTCAATATTTCTACATGCCAATGATAGCGACCTTCATACGTTATTGATCATAGTTTTCTGATACTTTATCGATATTTTATTCTACTTTTATTGTATTTGTTTTATTACTGTTATATTTGCAGAAATCTTTCGATAATTAAATAGTAAAATGATATTTTCGTTTCATACAATATTATTCATTTGATGAAGTTAAGCAGTCGGCTAGTGTCAACAGTGACAGTGAGCTGTATTACGATCACCAGATAAAACATTATATGCTTTATGCAGCTTAAAAATTAAATATGCATATGTTAATATTACCAAGAAATGTTTCTACTACGTTGGAGATAATATTCACAGTATGTAGTAGCTGGGCTTGTAATAAAGATAGGATTGGGTTTAGCATGCTGCAACACCTTTTGCAATACGACATTATTGTGGATGTATTTTGGCTAGAGCAACTCAGGAGGTATGGATAAAAAGAAAGAGATGCAACTTCCTGCTGATTGACAGGCCATACACATGTCTCTAATAGTTCCAAGTTTGAACTCCTACGCAACACTAGAGAGAAATTCCAAAAAATCGACGTCCTGACTGGCTGGCGAGGCAGTTCTCTTCTCGGACAGAAATCTCTCGAAAGCGCAAGGAACTACACCATCTGTCCGTTACGGTAAAGCATACCTGAAATGTGCACAGGGAAAATAAAATGGGATGGAATAAGGGAAACCAGATCCGTGGCAGAATTTTCGTCGGGTAAAACCACGAAAAAGTCCCTCAGGAGTCGCCGGGAATTGAACGCGAGACTTCTCGAAAGCTAAACCTACAAGTTCCTGAGAAGTCATCTCACTCGGTTAATACAGCTTAACAAATGCCATTCAGTGTCAAATACCTATTATTTTGTGATCGGATTTATAAAGACGTTATTGAAGACAGAGGCATTTTGTGACTAATAATTTATTTCTGAGAAAATATTCCGAAAGTTATTTTGTGATTGTAGCAGAGCAGGGGTCACCAACTGGTAGCGCTTTGAGTAAAGCAATGAGAGCAAATTTGCTCAATGCTCCTGAGAACCATGTACTGTGTACTGCATGAACAATTGTGGTGGTAAGCAAGAACAGCTGTGGCACTATGCAACATTTTTTCTTTGAAATGTGTAATCCATCTTTGAGTGGTTAATAGCCTATTGTAGATTCAAAATTGTTAGAATAATTGGTCAATTATAATAAATAATATCTACTGGTAAATTAGCCTGTTTATACTTCGGATATGAACATTTGTATTGTATTTTCATGGGTTGGCGATATTTGATAGTTGTAACACACATGATTGTAAAAAAATGACAATTATTACAGTACTAACAGAATAAATAAACTCCTTAACTTAGTTAATAATCGCATTATATCACAAGAGAATTAATTATAACGTAAAACTTTCAAATTTATAGTAGTGAATATGTGTAGGCACCTTGGTAGTGACGCTGCAAACAGAACTTTGCCGAAAATTAAACACTTATTTCTCCACTTTCTATAATTATGAAAGATTTCTCTTAGGCAGATAGTAACGTAAGAGGCTTACAAATTGGATTACCTTCTGTTTGCAAAATTATAAACACACTATACAAACCATCTGAAATGTTCCATTCCGCGACTTTCTGTACATCTCTGCAACAAATTATTGTTTAAATGCCTATGTTTCTATTTACTTCACTAATCGAGAAAACCTTAGTAGGAGTAGTTTTGTTACTTGCTTTCGTGTAAGTAGAAGCGAAATAAGGGAGTACCATAGGTTAAAGTGATAGTCAAAAGTTGAAGTTTCTGTTTTTGTATGGACAGGAGTTGACAAATTCCTGTATGAGAAAAGCATAAATGTTTTAAAGCTGAAACCAAACACAAGGAATATCTAAAAAACGACCAACTCCACGAACAATATGTATATAAGTAACATAAATTGTGTCTTAATGTGCTAAAATTTTTTTGGTGTGGTAAGTTTTTGTCCATCTCTTAGGGTTTAGCAGTTATGCAAACTTCCTAAAATGCAACCAAAATGAAGTACTTTTCAGAGGCTACTCCCAGAAAGTTCAAATGTACATCTTATTTGTTATGTAAATTTCTTTAATATACGATCTTTTAATCAAAATCGTTAGAGCCATTTTGGAGAAAATCAAAAGTTTGGAAAAAAGTTCCATGTAATGGGCAGTTTGGGGTAGAGGGATTTTTCTCAAAATCTTCGTGCCGCATCCCTGGAAGATGCTAAACTTAGTTTGGTATTTTACCGTCTTTTCGTTTTTGAGTTATCGTGTTCACAGACATAGGGACACACTGATACATGTACACACACGGACCTTTTTTCTGAAAATACTTTTTTGGAAACAGGGGACCCTAAAACATATATTTCCGTTGAAATCTTGGTATCGAATTTTTGGGAAGTGCAATACCTTCTCTACACACTATGTACATAGTACGTGTAGAGAAACTAAAAAGATAGACAATCCCTACTGTGTTTACTCACAGGAAGGCTATTTGCTGCGCCACCAAATCAAGCATATTGGTGACGTCCAGCACTATGCTATGGAAAGCGTCGACTAACAAAACAATTCGGAAAATAATGATAGGATTGTTTCTAGTGCTTTGGATTGACAGCATCTATTTAATGTTAGTTATTTATTAATAGCACGGAACACTGGCTTTACGACCCATCTGATTAACACTGATAAAGGTTGGGCATATTAAGCAACTGAATGATAAATGCGCTATATTATGGCGGGAGGATATCTTTAGAGCGGCTTAAGGACTGTGCGAGACTGTCTCGGTTCGTAATGTTTAACTTTCCTCTTTTAAAGTAAACCACAGATAGAGACTGTAATCTCTTTCATGAGCAAAAGCAAGCTTCCTGCCAAAATAGTGCTAATGGGAATTTCAGGAGAAACACTCATTAGTGAGACTGAGACAGGTACAGGATGCTGCAGAATACCTTTCACAGTTTCATGTTTATGTAGTTTCTAACTTGACGAAGTCCCTCACCAGTAACTCCAAGCTAGCTGACTGCAGCGTTACGTCCAGAACTGACACTCAGGAGGTCGTGGGTTCCAATCCCACATCCGACCATTTGACCTATGGGATTTTCGGGGATTCCCGAGTCACTAGGCGAATGCTGGGGAGTTTTCCTCGTTTCCCAATTTCTTGTACCTTCATTGAATTTCGGTTTCCTTTTAATCGATCTATTTCAGGGTTTAAGTGTCGGCGAATGCTATGGTTGTGCCGCCCTTCCATGATGGTGAATGTGCTATGGGAATATAGCTCTCGCCGGCAGAGTG
The DNA here is from genome assembly GCA_030762935.1 of Hymenopus coronatus. NCBI lineage: Eukaryota > Metazoa > Arthropoda > Insecta > Mantodea > Hymenopodidae > Hymenopus > Hymenopus coronatus. The sequence goes on along the minus strand of CM060890.1, from coordinate 6,537,316 downwards.
AGGTTGGGGTCGTTTATGGGCACGGGCATCAAGCGCTTTCCGCGACGAGATGAAGAACTCTTGCGCTATGTTAGGGACCCTCCATGGTGGCTCTTTCCCCGCGGTCCGGTTTCGGCCGGTAATTGATAATACTCTCATACGCCCCTATTCTGCTAGGGTCTGACGCACAATAAGCACATTAGTAACTGTAATGTGGAACCCCTTCCGGAATGTACCAACAAACCAACTCTGTAGAATTATGAGCTATGTTTCATTTAAGGTACATTGTAAACGTTTTGTAGTACACATAAAACGTTTCTCTTGAGGTGAGCCTCACTTCGTGGGGTACACATTTCAGTCTTAACTTTTGTTGTTAATATTTAGTTTTTCGCACAGATAATGGAAGGAGGATCAGGCTGAAAAATGTAATGCCATGGCCGGATTTGAACCACGGATTACCCGGCTTCCGTTCGGATGCATTTACGAACTCAAAACGCCGACTTTCAAGTTGTCATTGGGATATGCAATCTCAAAATAATTCGAGGTCTGCTTGAGGTTTACCGGTAAAGAATGTGAATCAGTTGGGGAATTGAATGTCTAGTCTTATTGGTGCCTCATAGGTCAGTTAGTATGAACAACCGGACGGAGACTGGCGATCCGTGGTTCAAAACCCAGCTATCGCATGGCATTTTTTAGTTTGACACTTCCTATGGGTAGTGTAGAAGAAACAATCAATACCCATTGATTGGCCGAATAGTTGATTAAACTAGGAACTCCGGTCTACAGCTCTTACCACGTTATAGGTCGCTATTTTAGTGTGTTATCTCAAAGTAATTTGGGACCTCTTTGTAGTTTTCCGAGAAAATGGAAGTCAGCTGAGGAATTTAATGTAATTTTATCGCGTTGGGATACTAGATCATTTGTTAAGTGCAACCGAACGGAAACATGGAGATATCTTTAAACACAAGCAATGGCATTGTATTTTCCAGTCTGGCTCTACCTTTTAACTTTCCTTGTTTATTTATAAATTTAATATGCATTGGAAACACGATTACGATATTTATGCATTAACAGTGAAATGCTTTGTACATTAACGACATTCCAAAGGAAAACAAGAATCACTGCAGATAAACACTCATCTAGGTGTTATATAACATCACTTAACTCATCATTACTTGTACATTATAAAAGCTGCTTATTTAAGAAACTCTTAATAAGCGATTCTTTGATACACTTACCACAAACGTCTACGGTGTGAAAAATGGAATTACTGTAATACTGGATATGTATTCTAGAGAAGATAATTAATAGAAATTTAATATTACCTTCTTACTGGTATTTGAACGGTACAGTAGTATTATGCTTTTAAAATAATTTTCGTAACATATATTAAAGCAAAAAGTGTGATATGCTGCATTACACTCCTTTTTGTACTAACTACTTTTACAGAAGTATATTATTATTCTATCTGCTTCTTGCCGATTCAAATAACATTTCAGTTCACATTTAGTTTTATAGATGTCGCTGTTGCACAGTACGTAAAGATATTTGTACAACACTTTTAAAACATGTATCGGTAGGTGATGGTATTGAAATTCCATTCTCTTTGCATTGCCATGAAGAAAAAATAATAACAGTTTCCCAGTTGAAAAATCTGGTCTGTTCTATTCACATGACTAATCGAGATAACATTACCACAAATGTTCTTATCACTTCCTTCCTTGAAAGTAGAGTGGAAAGAGGCTGGCTAAAACAATGGCCAAATCTTTTGAAAATTATCACTAAATAATAAAATACGGCTATTTTTGGACTGTCAGAATTAAAACAAAAAAGATGAAACTAAAGTTGGCTTCCCACTTTCGAAAACCTTCATAGTTTAAAATTGAAAGCAACAACAAGGAAACGGTTAATTCTACAAAGAATGTAGTTGACTTAAATTGTGTACTTTAACCAGATTATATTTTGTTTTCAGTAGGTTTTAGTCTATCCTTTACGGCTTACCAGTTACTCTAAAGTTATACTAAAGTCATCCAGAGTGCCTTCAGAGGCTATTCCTGAGCAATTCAGTATAGGTATGCATTTCGTTTGTCAAAAAATATTTCAAACATGTGGTATTTTAATCAAAATATTTCAGCCGTTTTTGAGAATCGCAAAATGCTAAAAAATGTTACATCTAGGGCGCAGTTGTGGGTGGGGATTTCCTTAAATTGCCGTGTTGCATCCTTAGCAGTTGCTGAACATGAACATACAGACCTTTCGTACCAGAACTTTTCTTGGATTCAAGAGGTCTCGAAACTATATTTCAGGTGAATTTTTGGGTGGTATACAATACCCTTTCTATCCGCTATTTAGATTGTGCATACGTGCTAGAAAAAGTAAAAAAGGTGTTTATTTGAACATTTAAACTCTCTGAAAAAAGCATAGGTAATAAATTGTATGCTTTAATGAAATCTGCATTTTTATACGGTAAGATTTTAACTCTCTCTTACAAATTACCTATTATAAAAGAAATGTCACTCAGAAAAATTAGTTATTGAGAGGCTTTTGCAAAAAAAGAAAGAAACAAATAAAGAAAAGCCGATTTGCTACAATCACATGACATACTTATTTTGCAAATAGCGATTCTTACAATCATTCTTTCACATAATACTTTATGTAAATCGAGGTATTATCAGAAACTGTTTTATATAGGTGCATACATATATTTCTTGTAGATACAAAGGGATTGTGGAAATGCATTAGGCTAAAATGGTAGTCAAAATTTTCAAAACCTAGTCGTCATGTTATCATATTAAAACCAAAAAAATAAAAAAGAAATACTAGTTACCAGTTAAGAGAAACATTGGTACGATATTGAAAAACTTAAACCAATAACAAGGAATACCTTGGCAGTGGGTAACTCCACAAAAAGTATATATAAGATAATGTGTTTTTACGAAATGTGCAGTAAGGGATACTCATATTTTTAAGAACTGATCGCTATGTAATGCCGTTGAAATTTCGTTCAGTTTTTCTTGAACAGGAACAAGAAAAACGAAGGATTTGCCATTTGAGGACAGTGTAAGCATTTTAAAATTAAAACCAATACCAAGGAATATCTCGGAAAGGTTAACTCCATAAGAAGCAAAATGTGTTTCGCGTAAAGTATTTGTTTTATGTCTACAGTTTTTGTGCAGTAAGTGTTAACTCCAGAAAAAATAAATTTGAAATTATTGTGTATTTTAATGAATCTATATTTTTTTGTATAGTAAGTTTCCTTCTATCTCTTACAGATTACCAGCTTTACAAAATCAACCGAAGAATACTTCAGTGGCTAATCCAGACAATTCAATATATACATTTTATTAACAGTATAAATATCTTGAATATACTGTGCTTTAATTAAAATCGGTATAAACAATTTTGAGAAAATAAAAAAATTTAAACACTTTTTCCATATAAAGGGTAACTTGAGGTTGAACCGTTTTCTTGAAAACCTTCTTGTCGCATACTTGGAAGATGCTGAACTTAAAAGTATTGACTTTGCTATATATCTGACTTCATTTTTGAGTTATGTTGTTCACAGTTGCTCACAGGAAAACATGACCTTTTATTAGTAATGTTTTGTTTTATTCCTGTGACCTTAAAACGTGTATTTCCAGTGAAATCAGGGTATTGAATTTTTTGGTGGAAGCAATATCTTATGCACTTGTGTGCTATGTTCGAATACTGACAGTAAATGTTGGTGTTCCATTCACATGATTTTCTCCACTAAACAAACTTCTTAAAAAGGATTCTTCTTCTTTCTACTCCGTGCTAATCTACATAAGCATTACCAGAATGGTGTCATTACTCAGTTCCTTATAAAGGAAAGAATGGAATACACTACGCTAAAGCGATGTTCAAACGTTTTTAAAACTATTACTATGTGATTATGATTAAGTAGAAGAGAAGTATAACTATGTATAAAACTTTTACAAGTTTGATAAAAGCATAACTATTTTAAAATTAAAACAAGTAACAAGGAATATCTCGGAAAGGGTTAGCTCCACAAAAAAAAATACTAAGAACATAATTTGCGTGTTTTGAGGAGATCTACAATTTATGTACTATAAGGTTGTTGTCTATCTTTTACGATTTTCCAGCTATGCAAAAGTCATTTGAATGAAGACGTCTTCAGATGTTATTCCCAAAAAGTTGAATATATGAGTTTTATTTGCCATGAAAATACCTTAAACACACAATAAGTTAATTAAAATCGTTAGAGTCAATAATGGGGAAATCAAAATGACGGAACATTTTTCCATATGTGGGTTAGTTTGGGGAGGGGGATTTCTTGAAAATCTTCGTGCTGAAGAGGTGATAAATTTAAATACAAAGTTGTCATTTTAACGGACTTTTCGTTTTGAGTTATGCAATCTACAGACACACACACACACACACACACACACACACACACACACACACACACACACACAGCTAGACAGACACTGACCTTTTTTTTCTGAAAATGCCTTTTTGGATTCAGGGTGTTTCAAAACATATGTTGACGGTGAAATTCTGGGATAAATTTTTGGGTACAATACAATATTTTCTTTGCTTACTATATATATTGTACATACGTGTTAGAGAAAGTAAAGGGCAAAAATGTTTTCATGGAAGACGCTGAAGTTAAATACGACGTACAGTATTCTGCTTAGTTTATTTTCACAGCCAGGCTCATACACAGACACAAAATCTCATAAGACTATTTTTCTGAAACTGCTTTTTTAATACATCAGCGAACGTTTTGGGTGACATACAATATGTCCGCCACTTGGTATAGTTAAAGAGTAAAAATACGCCAAGGAATATTAGGAGTAATAAAGAGAGTGAATATATTAATTATTATGTATAAACTAAATCAGCATATGCAGAAACCATGTTTACAGACTGTTGCAACGGAACAAACGTTTATCAGAACAGTATAATGGTTTACAAATATTAGACCAGCACTATCTTGCACTTGCTTTTATGCATGCAATGAAATAAATTACCACTATTTAGAGAAAAAAGAGAAAAGCTAGCTATATCTGAATAACAAATCACGAGAATATATCACTTTACCCATGTCTTTACTAAGGCGTGTTTGTGTGTGTGTGTGTGAGAGAGAGAGAGAGAGAGAGAGCGACAGAGAGCGAGAAAGAGCGAGAGAGTGTTTAAGAGAGACATTCCACACGTCAGCCACTGGCTTATTGTACGTCAGAACCCTGGATGAGAGAGTGAAAGATGTGCCATTTGAAAGTGCGGCCGATTCGAGACAAGGAGGCATCAATCGTGGAGGGTCCCTAACAGTTTCTAATTAATTCATCTCGATGCGGGGAGCACTAGGATCCCGTGCCTCAGATCCGAGCAAACCTGCTGAGTGTACAGACAGTCATCATGCCATCCCACCGCCGGGAGCTGTATTTAGAGAGCGCAGTCACCTCCACGAAATCACGCCACTACCGCAGTCCGAGCCGGCACTTACAACTTTTGAGATGAAGTGGAGATGAAATGAAGCAACATTTAGTTCTGGGGAATGAAGAAAACTCCACAGCATTTTCTTAGTGATTTGGGACCCCCCCCCCAAAAAAAAAAAAACATGGGTCAGAGAGGTCGGCCGCGGGGAACTGATATATCGACCTCCATATGCATACCCAGTCGAAACACCTGAGCTACCTGGCTTCGTATATTACTTTGGCAATTCCACTGTTTTGTGTTACGTAAACGTAAAACACAACAAAGGAAACGGAGCTACAGTGTGTAGATAAAACGGTTCCATGTGAATGACCCAAATGACTTACAATCAATAAAACGAGAATTATTTGCATTGTAATTGTTTTTCTGATCAATTAAAAACGGAATTAATTATTGATTAAACATTCAGCTGCAAATAAAGCCTACACCTCCCACAAACCTGAAATGATTTTGTGCTGTTAATTTCACGTACTTTAGCATGCGATTTAATTCTATTAATATTGTACCCAACGATGCTAAACTGTTTAATCTGCTGTCATACTGTTAATGGTGTGTGCGTATGAAATGATAGAGTGCTTTCAAATAGAACCGGTTCGCGTCGTATTCTGAGCTATGACAAACTCTTCGACGAGTTGATGATTTTTTCGCTTCATCTCGATAAACGAAATGTCAGGCAACTTTTCGCACCAATGAGCTCGAAAGTCATTTCCTCCCAAAATAATTAAATTCGTCATCTATTTGAAGTATTCCTCCATCAGCCCAAGGGCTTAACAGAATTCGATATAGCACCCACTCTCTGCATTACCGCATCATAACCAAAACGTTAATCTAGAACAGCATAATGCATTATTTAACACGCTTTACTTCATTATTAGATACGTTGTTTCTCTTATTGGACAGTGAAATTAAAATATTTTGGGTAAAAATCTCAACGTTTGACCTTCTACTCTGTCACCCAATAGAAAACTGAATTTATTGAGATCCTTCAAAATGTTGTTAGTGATTTTATGTATCTACATCCTTCAAACACATATTTTCAGTCCGCACAGGGAGAAAGTTAAAATTGGTTACCTAGCTGGATCAAATTTACAACTAAAAGAGTCGCTTTTGTTCAATTTTTGCTGTAACATTATCACTATCATCATTATAGCGGGTTCAAACACACAAAACGATGGCTGTTAAGTGTACTTAAAAGCAACAGCCCCATTGTAAATAGGTTTACTGGCATGTAAAAGAACTTCGGTGGCACTGGCAATTGTCAGTGTCATTGAGAAACTTTTTTTTCCCCCCGGAAGAAGATGTCTCCTCTTCTGGCTTTATGTCTTTTACCGTCTGCCAAATGAGGCGATGTCGTAATACGTGCTACTCGCATTCAGAACGTCCCAGGTTCGATTCCTGTCCAACACACGATGTGATGCATTGTTTTTTCGGAGATTTCCCCGGGTTTTCAGTGGAATATTGCAGTGGTTTCTCCACACTTGAAACTTCCGGCTCCTCCATATCGTTTCATTAATTATTTCGTTAATCCTTGTTCCGTTTTTATCATATTTCAGGGCTGGTAATGTGGCGATGGTATTTCGGTGCATAGTGACAGAAAAAAGTAATATTCTGTGAAACTTTTTCCGTCCCGCTGCCTTCGGCTGATTGCCAGGGTGTCTGTACTTTCCCTGGAAGGACATTTTACTTTCTCTAGCACGTATTTACAATGTACCTATACGCTGGGTAGAGAAGGTGTTGTGTTCCAGTCAAAGTATCGATATCGAAATGCGCGTGTGTATGTGCCTATTGACAGTATACCTCAGAAAGAAAAGTCGGTTAAATGCCAAACAGGTATTTAAATTTAGTATCTTGCAAAAATGCGACAAGAGGAATTTAAGAATTCACCCCCCCCCCCCGAAACTACCGTCTACATGGAAGATTGTCTCAAATATTCGATTTTCTCAAAATTTACTGCAAAATTGTTTATAAAAATATCACATATTAAACATATTTACATGGCAAATAATATGCAAACCTTTAATTTGTTGGGAATAGCCTCTGAAGTACTAAGCCGTAAGAGATAGACAGAAGCTTATTATACAGAAAATGTATGTTATATCTTATCAAAACACAGTGAAGTGAAATTAATAAGTGCAGCGTTTTTGTAGTGCAATTAAAAATTATACATTGCGAACGGTGTTAATTTTTGGATGATTTACACTGGATATGGCGGCAGCGCTCCAATCGCGGTAATGTTATATTTCAAGTTAGTCCTGGTAGCTGGTGCTGCGATCGGATTTAAGGAAATTTCCCCTAAATGTGTTACATTCGTTACTTCCGTCGTAGCTTACTGTTCCCATTACATTGAAATAAATTGAAAATATTAAATTAATGTGTGAACCGTTTTTCAGTGTAATTAAAAAGTATACATTGTGCAAATTCGTCAAGCGTAATATTGAAGTGAGTATTTCACATGATTTTCCACGTGTACTGAACAATTATCAACCTTACCTAATAAGTAAATAAACAAAATAAAATAGAAAATATGCATTTTTCACAGTGATTTAATATTTTTATTAATTAGTTTATCCATCACATAGTTATGAAACTATACTCATAGTTATATTCGTGAACTTTCGTCCACATCTATGATTATTTTAACATTCAAGGTTACTAATAATTACTCATTGTGAGCTTATCAGAGAAAAATGCTACGTAATGCAGAAACCGTCGGCTAAATAGAACGGCTGAAGAACACTTGACGGATATGTGAATTTAAGAGACCAGGTTAAAAACACACGTGCAAATGAGTCAAGAACAACACAATGAACGTCCTAGAGCTAATAGATGGAGTCAGAGCACATGCTCAGTAAGAACATCGTGCATTGACACGTGCATCACTTTACCGTACATCGAATATGACAAATTGTCATCGGCAATATGGACAAAGTAGGTGAATCGGCAGGTCTTTGCTGCGCATCAGAAAATGTTTCACTTCCATTACTAAATTCGCCACCAGAACCATTGAAAACACCATTAGCTGGAGCCACATCTCGATCGGAATTGTTTTGCGTAAAATTCGGAGTCACAATCATTTCGAGCCACAAAAACCATTCAGAATGAGGATGGTCTTAATTGTTTTTACAATATAATCTATGTTGGGTCGCTTTAACAACATAGTCATTATCATAACGATTTTTGTGGCACCAAATGTTGTCATTTGGAAACCAGGATTGAGTTTACGAATTTTACGCAAAACAATTTCCATCGAGTTGTGGCTCCGGCTAGTAGTGCTTTCATTGTTTCTGAACCAACATTCAAGATGTGCTCCACTGCTGCTCTCCGGTGAGTTCAGACAGACATTGCCCAGCATTCCATTAAATTAACGCATATTTAAAGGTATCACGCCTATGGCGAAGTGTCAGTAAATTATGTCTTACCATAAATATGCGTGTTCAACTATAAACTGATCCATTGACATTGGTATTCTCCGAAAAACTGCTAAACTAACTGAACATTTCAACTACATGAAAATACACAATTTATCCGACTCACTGAAAATTTTAGCAATATAGTGGCTACCAAAAATGCTTTGATTGAAAGTATATATCCTAATTTACATGCTAATTATACTAATCTATACGTGAGCGAGCTGTTTTGGCCGCAAAAAATATACCTAGGTGTCGGCGCAGTTAATTGTAAAGTACAACAGTCAATGTCTGGCAATGAAATATCATTGAAATCTATCCACACTGTCAATTCTGACGAAGTTGTCAACTATCCTATTAAATTCACTTGATTTACCTGGAATGCCACCACAGAATTTGCCACTGAAAATTGGTTTGCCAATCATTTTGCGTAGAAATTTGAATGCACCAAAGCTATGCAATTGCACTCAATTGATCTAAAAATAATCATTGGTAATGTTCTTGAAGCTACTATTTTGAACGGCAAATTTCACGTTGAAGTTGTTCTTCTACCACAGACTCCAATGATCCCGTCAGACTCAGCCATTCCATTCAAACATTTGCAATTACCAATTTGTTTGGCGTTTGCAATGACTATTAATAAGTCACAAACAGTGTCAATTTGTGTCTTGGATTTCGAAAATCCGTGCTTTTCGCACGGCCAAATATATGTTGTGTGCTCAAAGATTGGCAAATTATCAAATTTGATCGTTTATACTCCTCAGGGACTAACTAAAAATATTGTACATCAAAATGCATTACCATAGAAAACAATCGATTCCGTTAATATTAAGATTAAATATACATAAATATATATTTTTTACAATAAAAAATGTACCAGTCAGGAAAATTATTTGAGATATTTCCTTCATGATATTGATTAAAACTTTTTAAATTTATATTTAACACATTTAAGTGTATAGTATAGTTGTGACAGCTGTACGCATGATGGCGTCAGGTATTTTAATGATTATTTTACATACATTGTCATCAAAACAGTCCAAATAATTATTTCAAGTGTAATGAATATGTAACTTAAGCATTAAGTGTTCACTTAAATACAGGTGAGTATTAAAGAATTTAGTAAAATTGATCGAAAATGTTCCACGATAAGTAAAATTGTGAACACTTCTTGGTGTATTCCAATCACTGATAGCTTCACATGTAGCCACTTTTTCCCTGCAGTACCAAAAATTACAACAAACCCAGACACCTTTTGCTATTCATTTCGCACTGAAATAATTCCAGTAAAGAAACTACAATCTTGCTGGTGATTTGATGTTTTTAATGTTTCTCTCGTCATATTCATTACTCTTGGCTTATATTGCTGTTTGTTGCCCTTGCATATTTTGTTTATTTATTTATTTGTTCCCTGTTGACAACAACATGATCTGTTAGAGCTTTCTCCAGGTTTCCATCTGGTGTGAGTCGAATTGAGGTCTAGGTTTTCTTTTCCGAGACACTTTTTCCCTGGAGTTTGCAAAATGACCTTGACAGCATTGTGCGGAGAAATTTTATTGGATGCTGGTGTTATGTGCTTTTCAGTTACTTACTTTGAAGTCATGCGTTCTTCGATTGGAAGAGCGCGTACTTATTTATCAATTAAACTTATCCCTTTAATACTTCTTCCAAATGTTGTTTCACAGAAAAGAAAGAAAAGAACTTAAATTTGCTTAAAAATACGTAACTATTTGCACTAATGATGAATATTATGTCTATGGTAAGCAACTATTGCCCACTAAACTAAAGAACTGTAATGATCAAAATTGTACCATTGTGCCATTTTTCTGATCCAAAATGTACTGTTTGTAGGACGGAAATCACGAGTAAATATTAGTAAATTGCGATAAGAGATAGCTGTATATGTCACACAGTCTTTTCCTATAGCTGTCTTAGAACTCGCTGGAACAAAATGAAAGTCCCTTACCTCACTAATATAGATTTACAGGCACAGAAATTAGAAAATTGTATAAGAACGCATAAAACTAAGTTACCTAATTATCTGTTAACAAACAGCATAAACAGATGTATTGGTGAAAATATAGGAGATGCCACCGCAAGACGATTGCTAACAACACCAAGAAACTAAAGATGGCAGCTTTATGAAACTGTACCACCTTACCCTAGTATGTGAGATACCTTCTTGAAATTTATACTAGTTATTATACACTGTAGTAGTGATATTTTTTCAAAATTCTGTCTTGCTTGTTTATTTAAGTAATAAGTTTTACTGCCTTAATTCTAATACTTAGAAATGAGCCGTGTGATGCATCTTTCAAAATATCCACATAAAAAGATGTAGTTTTACAAATAGAGCTGTCATATTTTTTACCAGCGCTAGTTATTGTAGTGGAGGATTATTAAAAAAAAAACAATATGCCCATTTTCTTTAATGTGCTCTTGAATGGTAGTAAACACATCTGAAACAAATTAGTGAAAAGTGGCATCGTGTGGCACATTTTGAGTATGGAAAAGGGTTGAAAAAATGTGTGAGAAAGCAATGTTTAAATTTGAAACCGCTTACCCATCTATAGCGTCACTTAACGGTAATCAAAGTCGCCAAGTAAAAAACCCTCTAAGAATGCATATTATTTTATTATGAAACATATTAATCTTTTAATTTTTCACAATTTTTGGTTAAATTTTATGATGCATCACTTTAAAAAATTTGACTCACTTACGCCTAGTGCATTCTTTTTTCTTGTTCTACCTACATGGTAATAATTAAAAAATCGTTTCTACAAATATATATTTCAAGGAACATCAAGTAAATGTAAAAATAGAAGCGTTTGTTGAAGAATAGGTAAAGTATGTCATATCACTATAACACATCAGATTTATAAATTTTAGTGCCTTTGAAGAGTAAAGCTAAAAGCAGTTATTTCTGAGGAACCAGCTTATACATTTAATGTTTCAGTAACTACCTATCATGTCATTATCCCCGAAGCTAAGACGGGATATCGAGGACCAGCAATTCTGGCTGCTGTGATCTGTTTGAATTAACGCTCTGATTATTCCTGAATCTGCATATGGTATGAGAAGCGCACCTAGCAGAAACTAACATACTAACTATGCTGCATCTCATAAATAGTTGATTACCACGACGCTGCTAATGCTACATCCTTGTATTGTGCAATAAACACATTTAATAAGTTATCTTTGGCAGATAAATTAAAAAAATCTGATGTGCCGCATTCACATGACTTTCTCTGCAACAAATTATTGTTAAAAAACGTATGCTTCTATTTACTTCACACTAATCGAGAAAAAATCAGTAGAAAGTCCTATTACTTGCTTCCTTGTAAGTAGAAGCGAAATAAGGGAGTACTATGGGTTAAAGTGATAATCAAAAGTTGGTTGCTATATGACTGAAGTTCCTTTGTTTGTATGGACAGGAATTGTTAAATTCCTGT
>CM060890.1:6352500-6520000 GCA_030762935.1 Hymenopus coronatus | reverse complement strand
ACGGAACTAAATAGGTTGTTTTGAGTATACTGAACAGGACGTCAAACAAGAGCTTCTCTGAGTGTTCTGAAAAGTGAATTGGACGTTAAAACCAGTGATAGTCTCAGAAGGAGGCTGTAATTAAATTTGAATAAAAAGAATCATGGGCAACCTTTTTGTTTTTCACGTTACTTTTTGATACAGCCTCGTATGCAAAACTAAAACGGGTAATATAATGATGTTTCAAGAACATTTGACAGTGTTTAAAGTTGGTTTAGTCAACTTATAGTGGCTTTAATGCAAGTTCTTACAAAGTTGTGTCCTATAAAATTCGTCTACTGCGCATATGTGATCTCTGGGAGAGCGGTGGAGAAAAAGGCTTTATGCATTGTCGGTAGACACAACATAGCTGAGTTACCAAACGTTTCCAGATGAGTAAACTAACACTATGTTTCCCCTATATTCTTATCCCCTTTCATAGGCTCTGGCCAAGATTTCTACGCCATTCCTCAGGAGAGAAACTTCACCTCAGAGGAAGTTCACACCAAACTCGTCCATGGTGCCCTACAACACAAATGAATGAGGTAGAAATATAAAAGAGATATAATGAGGAGCGAGAGCATTAATGCCTTGTTATGTCATAACCAACCAAGATAATGAGTGCGACTTGGTTTTGGACAGTCTCACTCGATTCCTGGCGACCGTCCACTCTGACCCATAGGGTGATTCGGAGTTTTACAGAATTCTGGAGTGGTTTCCAAATGTCTTGTGCCTCCCTCAATTCGTTCATCCTTAGCCCCGTTGCGCTGCTTCAGATTTCGTAATTTTGGCGATGGTGCTTCGATGCGGCGTGACAGGGAAATATTACCGTCCCTCGGCCTAAGGCTTATTGCCGGAGTATACAGATTACCCCTTGGAGGTGTTGTTCCCTGAGTGTGACGGCGTTCCCGGTCTTCCCTATCTCGAGGCGTCTTAAGTTGGTAGCTGTGGCTTCTGTAACAGGTAACCTTCGTCCCACCTAAGTATTATATTACGTGTTTCCTAGCTCCCAGGGAAAAAAAAACAGAAATATCTCTTGATTAGTATGCCCTTTAGGAAGTTAAACGGAGATCATCGGAATACTACTCTCAGATTGCTCGACAATAGGCTAGTACCCTTTTATAAATATATATTTTGTTTCTACATCTACCAAAATGCTTGCATGTGATTGAGTTACATTTCAGCATATGATTACTTATACATTGCCACCAGGAGACAAACACAGACATATGCGTTTAGTGAACATACAAAATTTGATTGTGAATTATAGCATTGAGGCTTGAGCAGCAACTTAGTATAGGAACACTAGATACACTCAAAACTCACATTTGTCAAAAACTGAAAGCCCCATTTAGTATTACTCAATGGAATAATTCAGTATTATGACAGCACCGTAATAAAGAACGAATGCGACTACTTCTTGCTGCTATTATAAAAATGAACATTTTATACATTCTAAAATTTTATTTAATTCTTAGGAGAGCAAAAGAGGTTTTACATTGTCACTACGGGGAAAAAATAAAAAATAAACATCTACTGACTTCAAGTTGGCCCTTTTATATTCACTTAGGGTTAGGATTACACACGTCCCTAGACACTAGATCCCTATGCATCTTTAGTGATACTAGAGGGGGATGAGGAAAGAAGGCCGACCCTATTCGATGGCTACGGGATCATACCATAATGGTTACAGATGGAAGGCCTCTGACGCCGCTTGATCCTTGCTGCCCAATGGTCTCAAGTGGCTTTCCCGAACGACCCGGTCCCGAAAGCCCCGAAGACTGACCTCGATCGCTCGACATCGATGGCCACGCTAAGATAAAATCTATACCATCAAGCCTCAGCTCGACGAGTACCGTTGCCTGATTCTGCAATCCTAAAATAGATAAAAAGGAGATAATGGGAACAGAAAATGGTGGACGGCAAGATCGGGGACTAAATTAACCTTCCCAGCATTCGCAACCTGCCCGGTTGAGCATTTCCATTCGGTTTAAGCACATTTAAAAACAATCGTGCAGTGTGTATTTGAACCCGCGCCCTTGAGACCACAGGGATTGAGAGGAATCCCATTGCATCAATGGAAAATATTTCCATTGATATGTTAGCACCTACTCTCCTGACTGTGTGAATAGACAGATCGACATCGGCATGAGACCAGCACTCTAAACAGCCCTCTTTTTGGGAGTAAAATTGCAATATAAATGGAGTCTTCAACCATCACGTTTCAGAACCAAAAGATGCTTAATAGAGCTGAAAGTTCGCAGTGTATCATAGTATTGCCCTGCCATTATTAAACTGAATTAAACTACACTGAGATCTGCAGCATAAACTACAGCTTCCCACATTGGTTAAAAATACACGGTTCCTTGAAAATGTAAAAGATTATGTAATTAATACCTGGAAAAAGGTGTTATTTCAAAACCCGTAAATATACTTTCAATGCATATTGTAAACAACGCATTTTATAAAGTTTATAACATTTTTATTGTGACAGGATAAAGAGAAGTGGAAAGAGGACAGACATCTCTAGTTGAGTCGAAGCACTGTTGCTTACATTGCGGAGAATAGTGCAACAGTGACAACCTACGTGAAGCCTGTTCTCTTTAACACTTCTGTTTATCCTCTCACACATTACCAGCGTCGTCATCTCGCCTACGTCTCGGACATACCGCTCTCACTCAGGTGATCTTCCCCCCAAGTGCAACTATTGTCCCTCTCCACTTACAGTCACTCACATTCTCACCAGCTGCCGTTTCTACGATGATGCAAGAACTAGATGCAACCATGTTAATCCTTCTTAGTGATCCAGCCTTCTAAAAGCATGTACTGAACTTTCTTAACGAAACTCATTTATGTAAACAACTGTAACATTTATTGTAGTCGCAATTTTACATTGTTGTTAAAGCTACACTAAATAAAATAAAAAAAATAATTTGTTAATAAGTATAATTTTAACAATATGTATTGCAGTTAATGAACTCTTTTTGTTGCAGGTAAGTAAACTACTATATTGAAATAATGTATGTGTTTGATAACAATTACTCTGCATTGACAAACATAAACTCGCTGCATTATGAAGGCTAAAGTTACCTTCAAATATGTTTTCGGGTATTACTTTCAAACTTCCTAAGGCAATTTTCAATCTGCTAACAAACATTAAAGGCAAATAAAAACCGAAGACCAAAACTGTACACACACTTTAGAATATAACTGTTACTATATCCTTGTATTTACGCTGCTTCCAGAGTGTAAAACCATTGAAAATTGTTTACAAATGCTGAATAAGTTGAGCTCATTTCAGTCTGTTAGACACACGAAAAGTTGGATATTTACTTTAAATAAGTTTTAAAACCAAAGATGGTAATTGTATTGTAATTTATCTATAATAGCATTGATAT
The DNA here is from genome assembly GCA_030762935.1 of Hymenopus coronatus. Classification (NCBI taxonomy): domain Eukaryota; kingdom Metazoa; phylum Arthropoda; class Insecta; order Mantodea; family Hymenopodidae; genus Hymenopus; species Hymenopus coronatus. The sequence continues at coordinate 6,516,584 of CM060890.1, read as the reverse complement.
CGAACAAAGAGGGATTAAGAGCGTACATGGAACTGTTACACGAAAGGTACTGTAATTATTTCTCTGGCGAACAGAATACGTCAGTTTCAGGCCTGTTGCTTGTGGTGTCAGTGAACGGCCAACAAAGCATGTTGTGTTTTGAAAGTTTGAACTTCAACAAAAGACATGCACATACAAAAGCAACAGCGATAAACTAGAGCTGGTAATGAAACAAAATTAGTCCTCAGAAAATACATGTAATTTACACGGGATAAAAATAACAATAAGGGGGGGGGTCCAATTCGTGGCTTTGTATGGAAATATGCATTCTCTTCTTTCCGCAGATTTTATAATGCCAGCTTTAGTGTTTACACTTTAAACAAAAATAAGTCTTTCTTTTTAAGATGATTTTGTAGTGACTCTACGGACTCTTTCATATAAAATTCTATTACTGAATTAACTTCATCTTAGTATGGAAGATCTTAGTGCTATTAATTAGCTAATGGTATATCACACTGCAGTGATACACTACGCAATTCTGTATTGATGTTTCTAGTGTGAAACATTCCGTTTGCTCTTGTTCATGAGTCTCCTATTCAGTGCCTGTTTTTATTCCTGTCATTCTTCAGCACCCATTTTCCGTCCGCGCTTACTCTTGTCACCTTCAGTTTCAGTTTTTCGCTTATTTGATGCGGCGATCGCAACTTTTTATACTCTCTCAACTCCCGAGAAAGTTTGGCACTTTTTGGGAAAAGGGGAAGTGTGGAAGCATCTACTTACATCGTATACAAGCCCAGAGCGAATACCCCTTTTATCCTGTCTCCAGTCAATCATGTTGTGGCTGTACTGGAGAACACATCTTGTGCGGAAGTTAAATTAAAACACAGCTCTCTCCTCAGAACGTAGTCATCTCCAGCATATCCGCAATATAAAAAAGACAAATAAAGTGTACTAGGTTTCCTCGTGCTTTAAGCTGAACACGACATATCATATGGTGTTCCTGGTTCTCTTGTTCGCACCTTTCTATCAACATTACAAGAGCAATGGATTCTTTAAGGCCTGTGGAACACACGAACTGGCTCGCTCTCAATACTGTCCGTCAGAAGAACATAGGATGCCTTTGCCTGGACACGCCTCCTTCAGGTGTTTCCTGGCGAGATGGTGGATTATTTCCAGCTTGTCCGTTAGGTTACAAACAGAATGATTTCCTGTTTGATCTGTATCGAGAGGCCTGTCGAACAACAGACTATTGAAGGACATCTTGGTGAGAATAAAACCTTTAGGAAACTACATTTATTAGTTGCATCTTTGAAACGACTTGGAGAAGTGGTGCTAGCAATGTGACACAAATAAGGCAAGTCTTGGACCATATAATCAAATGAAACTATGTAATGTCTGAATAATAACAATAATAATAATAATTCCAATGGAAACTATAGTCTATATTTATGTGACTATTTACTTTGATAAAACTATCAAACGAAAAATAAATTATGAAATGTATTCACAAATATACTAAGGACATAAAGTGCTAAAGCCATCTTTTATTCATTCTAAGAGCTAAGAAAACTCCCAATTTTAATCATACGACGCACATGAAGGTTAAAATATTCTTTGTTTTTCATATTTATTCTAAAATGTCACCAAAGCTTTCGTTTCTTTTCAAGAAAACACCAGATATTTATTTCAGAATAAAAAACTATTTATGTATTATATAAAATCAAATATATTCTATAGATTATACTGTAGTGTTTTGTCCCATCAGATAATATTAAAACTGACCCCTTTGCTCTAAGATACCCACCAACATTCTTAACACATACTGAAACAAGGAGCTAAAAGAGGGAATTAATGATGCCTTTAGGCGCTACTTTATTCCCCTCTTTCTTTTTATTTTATGTGGAACAATAAGAACACAAAACACACTTCTCAGGTCCTCCCTTATTGCCCTTTACTTCCTTCTCGTGGTTCGTGCCTAGATTTTGTTTTCTCTTTTTGCCATAAAACATACTTAAATAATGATTATAAGAATTCCTGAAGCAACATTCCTTGAGGCGATGTATCAACTGCTAGAAACTTGAAACAACGTTAGCAGCACATACAATACAAGCATAAGACATCTAAAGTGTTCCATTTACAAGACTTTCTCCACTAATTCTCAAAACAAACTATTGTTGAGAAACATATTTTTCATAGTGTTTAACGTTCGCATTTACTATTATGGCACCGCAGGCGATGACAGTGATGATACATGGATTGAAGATGGAGTACCGGTGTAATGTGGTGGCAGGGGAAATGAGAAATCCCGGAGAAAAGCCGCCCCTGCACTGCTTTGTGCACCACAAATTTCACATGCTTAGGGTCGAACCTGGGCCATTTAAATGAGAGGCAAGTATGTAAACACTCAGCCAGGGTGCGTCCCTTACAAAAGTCATACATTTTTGTTCAGTATGTTATGATATAGATTAGCAGAATTTTTTAAGTGTTAAACGCCCGCTTTTACTACTTGTGGCATCGCAGGCGATAACACTCATGATACTGGAGCGCCATGAAATGCGATGGCGGGAGAAACCGGAACCGTTTTGTCCACCACACATTTCACATGCGGTCGCTTTGGATCGAACAGGCCGTGTATGTGAGATAGCAGAAATTGCCTTATTACTTGCTTCTTGTAAGCAGAAGGGAAATAAGGGAGTACACGAAGCTAACGCGATAGTCAATTTGAAACTGTCAAACTTTGGTTCTCTTTGCGTGGCTAGGACTGAAGCAAAAGAGGTATGAACCGAAATGACTTTCCGTTTGAGAAAAGTTTAAGTAGTTTAAAATTGAAAGAAGGAAATCTTGAAGACGGTTAACTCTAAAGAAACAAAGAAAGAAAGTGTATGACATAAATTGTGTTTTAACTATATCTTTGTTTGGTGTAGTAAGTTTTTCTGCATCTCTTACGGTCTAACAGTTACACAAAAGTGATCCAGAATGAAGAGGTATTCAGAGGCTATTCCCAGAAAATTCAAGATATTGATTTTGTTTCTTACGAAAATATCTAAAATATCTAAAAATTGTAAAATCCATTTTTGAGAAAATTAGAACTTTCTAAAACTGTTCCATATAAAGAGTAGTTTGGGCTAGGGGCATCATTTCTTTGAAAATATCCCTGTGACATCCATGAAAGATACTAACTTAAACTTCACATTTTGTTTTGAGCTATGCTGCCCAGTTCACCGTTTGCATTCATCATCTAATAGGACAAATAGGTTAAAGGACGTTAAGCTTTTACTGCTCTAGCACCGCAGGCGATGACACATGAAGATGGAACCCCGGTGGAATGTAATGGCGGGGGAAACCGGAGAAAAGCCGCCCCGACGCCGCTTTGTGCACCACAAATCTCACATGCGGTCGCTTGGGATCAGGTGACAGGCGAGTGGTCTAACCGCCCTCCCACGGCTCGGCCCTAACTACAATAAAACATACATTTTCAGATTTTCACGGTTCATATTCACCCCTTCACTGAAAAAGAGCACTAAGATCACTATACAATTGACGTTACGATTAAGTCTGGAATCCTTTGTATGTCCTGTATAAATGATCCGCTTTCTCAGACAAAAAACTAAAAATGACTTTATTATATTTTAGGATGATAAAACTAAACTCGAAGTTTTATCTTAGTTCTACTATGCTGTTAAAAACCTTTTTAGATGGTTTAAACATAAAATGTGTTCCAACATGACTTGCTCTACCTTTTCTACACAAAAACCATAATTACAAATGGTTATTCTTTTATCTGCATCGTGGTAATCGAGATAGACATTAGCAGAAATTGGATAGATGGAATAAGACTGAAAAATTCAATACCATAAGCTGTATTTAAACAGGGCTCTAATCGGTCGGTATAATCACTGAGTTGCCAGGGCACCGCATTAAATTCAGCTGACTCGCATGTTTCCTGGTAAACCATAAGGTCACCTCTAATTATTTTAAGACGACATACGCCACTGACGACCACCTATCCAACCCTGGCTTGTGTGAAAAAACAAGTAAATTAACACAAATTGACCAATTACTTGGCTTATTCATACGATATTGAAAATCGCCAAATAATTTCCGATTATCTTATTTATTTATCTCTTGTTCTAAATAGGCTTATATTTTAATTCTTTTTGACACGGCTTGTTGAAAAAACAATTAGATTAACATTAGCAAAACCTATCACATTACTTGCTCATATCTAAGCAGAAGGAGAGACATTAGGCGAAATCGACAGTCAAATATATTAAAAGTTGGTCGATATTTGAACAATTCAGGTTCTATCCTCTTTGTATTCGCAGTAAAACAAAAGCGAAATTAAACAAAAGCTTACCCCCTTTGAGAAAAACTAAGCAGTTTAAAACTAAAATTTGTCTTGAGGATATGCTTGAATTATTTGTTTCAGATTTTTGTAGTTAAATTGTTGATTTATTCATAGTTGATCCAGTTGTTGAAGTGTACATAGTAGATATGTTATTTTTTATCTTTTCCTTATGCAAAAGCTGTTTGGTTAAATCTTCCGCGCAAGGGTTTCCCTGTATGTAGATTAGTCCGCAATACATGCTTGCATGTTCATGCTAACACCTGCGTTTCATCATTCTTTAGACCAAATAAAGTGTCACTAAATCAATTAAACTGTAGCGCCCTTGAAAATGCTGTTATTTGTCATGAGTGATTGACTGTGTAATGGAATAGAGTCTGTAGTTTTGTTAATTGGACTTATGTGAATTAATGTCACTCAGAATTGAAGCATATGTCTTATAGATTTAATGAGATTATACCTTAATAGGGATTTGTCGTGAACCTCAGGTACGCAGTATTAAAAAGTCCAGAAACAGCGCACCATTATACAAAATTCAGCAAAATGTATCCAGAAAGAATAGGTCTTCAGAGGCTATACCCAGAAAATTCAAGATATACATTTTATTTATTATGTAAATATCTTTAATATACGGTTTATTAATCAAAAATCGTTAGAGGTATTTTTGATAAAAATAAAATTCTAAACTTGTCAATGTGTATGTTTGGGTTGTGGGGGGCTTTGTTAAAATTCATCTTGTCGCATCCTTTTAAGATACTAAACTTAAAATACATACAAATTTGGTATTTAAAGATCTCTTATTTTTGAGCTATTATGTCCAAAGTCACACACATAGGAAGACATTTTTACTCAAATGCACTCAGAGTACCTCAAAATATATATTTCCGCAAAATCTGGACATAAAATTTTCGGTTGAAATACACCATGTACATCGTACGTGTGGAAAAAGTGAAAAACAAGCCAATTCTTATATTGTTTTAATAAAAACGTAATGATTAAGAAAATAGTAATATGGTCCTTAAGAAAATGCATCTGTAGAACTGGCGTAAAATTCAAGGTAATAGACATTGGAACCTATTTATCAAAGGACCATGTAAGGAAAGAGATGAGAGTCTGCTAAAATGTTGACTTCAGCTGAAAACAATTACTGTGTTCCTCACAGAACATGTCCCTGTGTAAAAGCATCTCAACATAATTGAGATGCTTCAGGACAACTTAAACTGCAGGTTTGTTAGAAGACTAAAACAGCCCAGCACGTTTTATGCTCCTGCGAAACTTGCGGTGTTATCGTTTGCACCACATTTGGGACGCCTTACGCGGTGAGCTCAGATGTTGGGTGCCCTGTGCAGTGGCCTTATCCCCACACTCAAAACACCAGATGCTGAGTTCTCTGCTTTGAGCCCAGATTGAAGACGTTAGTAAGACTCACTTCACTACCTATGAGTAGACCCACGTACCTGGTGAGATGAATCTACTACAGTTGAATTTGCCTCGGTGTTGCTCAGTCTGCACGATGGTTGACTCTCCCGGGGAGGTGCAGCTAATGAGGGTAGTTCAGGGAGTGATCTTATAATAATTAAAACTTACGTAGCTTTCCTGGGGTTTATTTCTTACTAGGAGAAGCGAGAGAAGCACTTTTACTTTACAATTATGCTAACTTGTATACTTGTTATGAACTTTAAGACTTGGCTGATCACATGTAGTTATTGTTCGTTCTTCTTCCTTACTTCTGCGTTATACAATATACTTTAACACATCTCACAACTTTAAAGATACTTAGAGCACTGGAGACTACTAAGCTTTCGTTACACGTTACAGTGTTTAACTTTGTGTGAAGAAGTTACGTTCAGCCCGACAAGCGACAGCATGACAGAGACAGACAGATATCAACATACAGCAAATATTAACAGAGAGCCGCAGAGAGTAAAACAGACAGCCTCGATGTGCTTTCTTGGGCTCTTTATACACTAAAAATACCGTAATGGCAGCCTCTTTCTGATTGGACAGAAAAGCCGCGCAATTGACGTAAGTATTACCAAAAAGACAATTTTCTCTTCCCAGGGTGCACAGCAAACCTCACGTGAATGTCTTGTACAATGAAGAATTACCGTCTTCCGAATTTTAAGGTTTACTCCCGTTGAACTCGATTGTACGTGATTGGACAAAAGAAGCCTTTCTAACAAAAGCGCTACTCACCCACTTCTACTGTCATGCGTCAGCTTTCAATTTCTTCTCCAGCTGAATTTACGCTGTAAAATATATACATTTGTACTCCTTTAGCTTTACATTAATAAATAATTAATAACTAATAATTGTTATTTCATAAGTTAGTTAGCGATCTCAAACTTTGGCTCGTAAGAGATACAAAGCTTTTGGGAAAATGGTTATAGAACCAGAAGAAGCATCATCCGTACCCATTGCAAGGCTGCACTCCTTTTTAAGGGATGCAGGTGTACGACACAGATAGCATAATAAGCCCCAGGCTGAAGTGCGTCCGGAGAAATCTGTATTGTAAATAAAGAAGAAGAACAATAAGAATGCATTTGTAAAATTGAAAAAATGCACAGGTTTAAATGGAACTAATATAATAGTAATTAATACTGCAGGAAAACAAGTTTCACCAATGTTTTAAAATATTCTTTTAATCGCCTGTGGGCCATTCTTGATAATTGGAAGGATCGCCTTTGCTTCTTTTTTCTCAACACTTCTCTCACAAACTGGACCAACATGTAGGATATGTTTTTGAAAGTACATCCTAATACAATATTTAAAAGTTCTAGCTTATGCAGTATTAATTTTATTGACATTCCATTCCTCTAATCGAAATGCACCACATCGTCGCTTTTACTTTCTCTAGCAGTATGTACAATGTAAATAGTAGACAGGGAATGTATTTATATTCCACCCTAAAGTTAGATACCAAAATTTCACCGAAATACACGTTTTAGGGCCCTCTTAATCCAAAGGAGCTATTATTAGAAAAAATTCCATGTGTGTCTTTGTGAGTATCTATAGACAGCATAACTCAAAGGCGAAAATCGGTTAAATACATACTCTTTAATTGGAATATTTTTAAAAAAATTGCCCCAAAATTTTGATTAAATTACCATATGTTTAAGACAATTTAACGACGAACGAAATGCATCTCCTAACGTTTCTGGGAATAGTCTCTGAAGACCGATTCATTCTGGTTGACTTTAGTATAACTTTTGTAAAAGTCATATGCCATAAGAGAAGCAAGCAAACAGAACGGAATTTCAATTCTTTCAAGTAGCGACCGGCTTTTTAAAGGATTTCTGTATTACCTTATTTCCGTTCTGCTTACAAAGAAACAAGCATTAATAAAACCAGTTCTGCTAATGTTTATCTCCGATTAGCACGATGCAGATAAAAGAATGATATTTTCTAATAAAAGTTTGTTTGCGGAACAGCTGAGGAAAGTCATAGGAATGGAACACATCGGGTTTTTAAAAATGTCATAGCCTAAAACTGTTAGGATTTACAGTAAAAAGGTTTAAATATATATATTATACTATTATATTCTATTAAATTGTATAATGTATGTTATATGATATTAGATTAATTCTTAATTATAGTAGAAAATTTGTTTTTGTGCCGTCCAAAGTTCTTGATTTTTCAACAGTGAACCATTAATTTTGCAGCATCAGAAGATTGTTTCAAAAAGTATATGACATTTTATATATGTGATATTACAAATATTTATGACCAAATTAGTTAAACGTTGCATGCTGTGCGGTATTTTGCAATGATAACCTGAAAAAGGCAAGCTAAAAAGAGGGTTTAAAATAGAGTGGCTATGAATAACATGGTAACATTTAAAGAGAAAAATATTGTTTATATATAAGGTAATCTCAAAAACCCTCAACCGATTTTTCAGTTCATCTGACGGACCAGGAGTATAAAGTGCCTTACAACATCAGTTGATAAATTATGAACATTAAAACGTATTTACAAAGCCTCTTGTACTTGAATAAAACACATTGTTGAAATAAAATAATATACATGCAAACATAGGTGCAGTAATATGTAAGAAAAATCTGATGTGTTCCATTCACATGCCTTTTTCTACATCTCTGCAACAAATTATTGTTAAAAAACGTATGTTTATTTTACTTCATGCTAATTGAGAAACGTACGATATATTAGTCAAAATCGTTAGAGTCAGTTTTTAGACAATAAATATTTTCGAAAATGTTTCCATGTAAAGGGTAGTTGTGGGTAGAGGATTTTCTTGAAAATCTTTGTGTCGCATCCTTGAACTTAAATACATAATGCTGTTGAGAACTCTCATGTATCTTCTCGTAGCTGTTGTCTAGTTTAACCGCATATGCAAACAAGTCATCCCTTCCTCTAGAATGCCTAATTATATAATAATTGGTTTATCCCTTCTCTTTCATAGAGTCGATATGCTTCCCACTCTTCCATTTTACGACTATAGGTTTCGTGGCGTGTATGCCCTTGAGTAGTTCTTCAGGCTAATCACATGGAGAACTGCTATCGGCTGGGAAGAATCAAAGTTTGGTTATCTGAAGATGAAAACCATTCGGGGAGAAAAGCGGTAATGCAATTTAAGGAGATGGGTCATATTTGTGCATTCAAATGAACATTAATAGCGGTAAAAGTAAGAGCGCCATTTAAAAATCGTAACAAGAACGATCACATGCACCCAAGGGAGCAATTATTAAGAAGTTATTCACATTTGTTCAACACTGATTGCAAATAAACACAGATTTAACTACAAGTCTCATTGCCACATTAACTGGAATCGGAAAAACCATAAACTATTATAACAGAAGATATTACAGAATGTCCATTTAATGGCAAACTAAATTAAATAACGTGTAAATTGTTAAATTAAATACAATAATATAATTAAGAGATATGCAAAGCAATTTGTGAGTTTTATCAACAGTATACACTTGGGTCAGCTATTATACCATAGATAAAATAAGGGAATTAATAATGTGTATAATTATAGACTACAATTTAAAATCTACTTATAATATATTTATGTTAGAAACTCTATAGGTAAATCAAATTCTTGGCGGGCTCTCTTGCCCCAGCAATAGCATTTTAACAGATTGTAGTGTCAATCTCTTGTCAATTTTCCTCTTGAAACATACATAAATGGCACATTATTAAATGAAAAAATGCCATTACACATAGCAAACGTAATAAATGACTAAAACTATTTGTCAATCTACTGACGCGGTATATAGTTCTGCTTACTACAAATATGAATTACGATGAAAGCCCAAATAAACGTTTTTATAATGAAATCAGAAAAACATTACTGTTTCAGAATGGGATTAAGCTACGTTCCTAAGTACTGTCTCAACTTTTCGTTTTATTGCTCTTTGGATTTATTTTCATCTAAGTTTGATCATATACTCAGAGAAAATAATGACGTTTTTATAGAGGGTTTGAGCTGTGTCTCTAAGTACTATCCGCAACTCTTCATTTTCTTCTCTTTGGATTTATTTTATTCTAAATTTAATCATAAATTCAGGAAGCATTATTGTTTTAAATTATAATTCTGAATTAAAATTATTTGGTAATGTTGACTGTTTAGCATGTTGTCTTGAAGGCTTTACAAGATATCCTAACGTATCGTTTTAAGTAAGTCTTGTTTGGAAGTAAGTAGTTTTATTAAAATAGAAGGTTTGAAAACAAATGTGAAGTGCACAAAGACAAACATACTCGTGGTTATTTTAATAGCTCAGGTGACTCAGAAATGCAATTCATACTTAAAGATTGGCATGAAAATACAGGAAGATAATTTTGCTTTCCTATCGCACATTTTAAGGAGACGACGCCTTGGATATTTCTGTGATAATTATCTATTTGTTTGCCAATATAATAACAAACTCTTAACAGTTTAGCAAATGTTAACATCTATAGAAGTCACATAACACAAGCACAGGAAATTTGCATGCCAAACTCTAATTCTGGCATATTCAAAGATAACCAGTAATCATCTGCACCAGTACTATCAAGTCCTGAAACCGGTCAACTAGACGATATTTACTAAAATTATGAATCTGCAATTGAGGAATAGTTCTATTATTGTGTAATTGGTTACACCAGTGAATCATGCGTTTATTACGTATTCAATATGCCGAATAAGGCAGATAATTGAAAAAGTTTGGCTAAGGACAAAGATTACACGTTGATAGGCCTGAAGAAAACCTACGATATCCTATTACTGGTAACCAGCTATGGAACTCATTACAAATTCCTGATCCTATGCTACAGTTTATAAAATTCGAAAGTAATACATTCACATAACTTTCTCTATCTGTTCCACAAAGTTGTATTACAAAAGATTATTCTTTTATCTACATCACGCTAATCGAGATAAACATTAGCAGAAAAAGAGATGTAAAAAAAACATATATATGTAATATGTTAGTTGTATAACTATTCTTAATATTACTTAAGATTATTATTGTAAGTGAATTTTGTGCATTTAACTCTGCCACCGGGCAGTACCCAATTGTAGAGAATAAATACATACATTACTTGCTTCCTTGTAAGTAGAAGGGCAATAAGGGAATGCACAGTCTAAAGCGATAGTTAACTCTTTTAAGAGTCAGTCCTTATGTGAAACAGTTAAAATTCGGCTCTCTCTCTCACTCGCTCTCTCTCTGAGCCAGTGCACTAACTTCTAGCGAAAGGCACTGCAGTTTATTTTGGTCCTCTGGCATTAACAAGCATCTACTCCTATGCTAGTCAGCAGCGTTTTCAAATCCCTGAGGGAACTGTCAATGACAGCATTTGCGTCCGGAATCATTTTCTGCTTTTCTGAGGGTTACATTTGGTTGATTACTGTGTATTTAAAATCGGTCTCGTTTTTGCCGTAGAGAATACTTTTGAAACGGTTTTAATGGAGTTTAATCAATATTGACCCATTCGTTAACTAAAGCCTTTCAGGTGAATTTGTAAAGCATGATTAAATTGATGAAATATTGATAAATCAGATAGGGTACTTTTCATTTGTATCACAGTTTGCATTCATAACCAATGAGCTATTACAATACATCATACGAAAACAGAATACAAAGCAGAAAGTGCTAACTCGAATAGCGTCAATTCATTTTTGCATTTAGCACATACAAAGCAAAGGTTCACAGGATGCCTCGCTTATCTGAAGTATTCCGAAAGGTCTTATGTAGCAGCATTATTCAAAACCATATCATTAGAAAATATTTACGTTAGGCATTTTCAAGAGGAACACATAAAATAGTACTCAGTAAGTTTATTTTGTTATAAAAAATGTTTAATGACTGAACATTTGAAAAATGATTGTGACTAACATTGTGCTTTTAGGTGTTCAACCCCTGAGCACCCATGATGTGACCCCACTACACTATCACTTTCTCTAGCCCGTATGTATAATGTAGAAAGTAGGTAGAGAAGATATTGTATTCTTTATTGAGACTTCACCGGAAATATAAGTTTTAAGGTCACCTGAGCCCGGAAACAGCATTTTCAGAAAGAAACAACTCTGTGGTTGCATTACAATTGAATTCTCTGGGAAGAGCCTCTTTATTCTAAATGCGTTTTGCTAACTGTTGTATCACTAGTAAACCTTAAAACACACACATTTTGTGATACACACTGCTTTTTTTTAGACATTCCTTGTTATTGGGTTCAGTTTATTTTTCTCACACGGGAATGGTTAACTCCTGGCAATACAAACAAAGGAATTCCGATCACATGATTTGATTATCGCTTATTCTCCTTCTGCTTACAAGGAAGCAAGTAATAAGACCAATTCTGCTAATATTTATCTCGATTAATGATGCAGATAAAATAAAAATCTTTATTAAGAATAGTTTGTCTATGGAACAGCTAGAGAAAATCATGTGAATGTAGCATGTCAAATAGTAGATACTTTCTCTTGGACACGTATTAGTCCAAAACCACAATTTAAGCTTGCCTGTAAAATATCTATACTGCAAGTTCTTCAATTTCCAATCCGCTAATCAAATGTGGCAATAATGATTAATTACTTTCTCTTTTCCGTATGTGCATACAATGAGTATGAGAAGATATTGTATCCACCCAAAAATTCAATGACAAGATTTCGCTTTAAATGTATGTTTTAAAATCCCCGAGTCGAAAAGAAGCATTTTTAGAAAAAGGTCCGTGTGTGGGTCTGTGGGTAACATAATAATTTCAAAAATGAAAGAACTGTTAAATAGCAAACTTGGTATTCCAAGGAAGTGACACGAATACTTTCAAGAAAATCTCCTCACTACAAACTATCCTTTACATACAAACATTTTTGATAGTGGGTTTTTTCTCAAAAATGGCTCTAATGATTTTGATTATAATACTATATACATAGATACTTACATGACAAATAAAATTAATATTTTGACTTTTCAGAGAAAAACTTTGGAGAACTCTTTATTGCGGATCAATTATGCAACTTTTATACAACAGTTAAACTGTAAGAGATAGATTAAAACTTAGCACACAAAGAATGTAGATCTTATTACAACACACAATTTATGCCATATACTTCTATTGGTGGTTTTCGAGATATTTCTTTTTATTGGTTTAAATGTTAAACTACCCAACTTTCCTCAAACAGGACCACACAAAGCGAACTGAACCTCAATTGTTTCACATAGCGGTGAACTTTTAAAAATCTGACAATCGCTTTAGCGTAATATACTCCCTTATTTCCCTTCAACTTACCTACAAGGGAGCAAATATTAAGAGCAATTTGCTAATGTTTATCGCGATTAGCTTGAAGTAGATAAAATAATACTCTTTTGTAAGAATGGTTCGCATATGGCACACTAGAGACATTTATGCGAATGGAATACACAAACATCTTTATAAGTGGAATAGGATTAGAATCAGTCTGAGGCAGAGTAGCGCAAGAAGGCCCATGTGGCAGTTTGCTAATTGCGTGATCCCAGGGAGGGAGGGACCAGAAGGATGATGACGGGCACAACAATGGATGGAGTCCCTGTTGGTTACAGTTCGACACTGTCCTTGGTCCTGCTCACGAGCCACTGACTCCTGGTGAACCATAGAGGGATCCCTGAAACCGAGTGTTTCCGACGATAAAGCCAGGATAATCATTTACAATGCCCGATTCAGCATCCGTGAATCCGTAACCACAAAATTTCAACCGTGAAGGAGATGATAAGGAAATGATGGGAATAGGAATGGTGGACAAGAAAAATCGGGGAATGTAATGAAACTATGCAGCATTTGCCTTCACACTCGGAGAAAGTCCCGAAAAAAACATAAATAAAATAATATCTCATAAAATGATTAAACATATACAAAATACTTGCAGGAACAATATAAACTGTATACATTTTTAATATTATTTAAAGAAAGTTATTATTATTGTTGTTATTAGTATTATTATATTGCTTACCTTATGTATTCATTTTAAGATTAGATTTTGCATTAATACGATTTTAAGCTTTTGGAGGAAGAATATTATATTGAATAATTTTAGCCCCGATGTTTTTCTTTTTTTATGAAAATGATAACTTTGGTAAGACAGATTAGGAAAACGTTTATTTAAATATAGATTAAATTATCATTTTAATTTATTTAAATATTATCTAATTAATAATTTTTGAAGTTGTATTTTATTTAAAGGTGTAATGTTTTCAGGTAGTAGCCGGGTCGCGGGGCTCAAACATATGAACACGAGCCACAGCCGAAGTCGTCCGGGCTGTCCCACCCGCGTATAAAGTTCCCAAGTAAAGCTGAAGAACCTCACTTGCTTCAACTACAGCCTCTAAATGTGAAATAAACGTTTCAGATTCATAGAATGCTTTTTATCCATAAGTTGGAAATATTGGTAAAACTCATATCCTTAGCGTTATTCAAATAACATGTGATTTAATTTTCGTTCCCACTGAACATTAAAAAACTTGGACACCACTAGAAATATGCTGATAAAAACTAAAATAAAATTTTCAAAATAAAGTTTCAAAATACTCGAAGAATAACAACATAAATGTGTAATCAAAGTGACTTTTATCACCAGTTAGGAAAAAGAAGCTATTTTGTTCAAACTCTCAAAAACCAATGAACTCTTTCATTGCTAATCGAAGATTGATCGGGTAAAACAAGAGCGAACCCTTTAAAAATTTAGATTATTTCAGTGCACCTTTGGGTTTTATGCAAGATATAATTTTTTGGCACTATAATTCATACTAACGAGAAACACGAAATTTGTTATTTAACCATATTTACGTTCTTGATTTATACTGCTTAGAAACTTCTCCCACCCACAAACACGTATCATTCCAAAAAGTATTTTTAGGTATGGTGGTTTTCTAATGAAATATTATTTTTATAGAGTTCTTACCCATAAAAAATATTGAATTCGGCCCAAAAAGGCGATAACAAGATTTCACCGGAAACTACGTTTTGAAGTTCCTGAATGAAAATACCATGTTTAGAGAAAGGTCAGTGAGTGTATGTGTGTATGTCTATCTGTAAACAGCATAATTTATAAAAGTTTTACTCATGACTTTCATCTAAAAACTTCACAGTCCAAATAACAAAAAGCTTTAAATTTAATTGAATTAAAAAAAAAAAAAAACCGCCAACTGTGATTCTCTGAGACTGCTCTTCTATCCAATCTGTTCGCTGATCTGTTGGTGAATTTATGTTCCGTGGGGTTAAAAAGTATTAAGTTTTAGCTCTATGTATGAAACCAAACAAAATATTTGTTACAGTAGGAGCTTCTGAAATAGATTGAAATGGCTACTATTTCAATCCGCGAAATTCATTGAGTTTTCAAGGCTATTTATTTTACTGTCTCTTTACATTTACTTGTGACTTGAGTTTTTCTCGGAATGCTCCTCGTTCAAAGTAGCATTAGTTCTGTGTGCACAACTCCATAAATAAAAATGATTTCTGTTCTCTTTTGAATAGAAAAAACAATTTTATGAAAATTTAATGCACAATAGCAACAATCCAGGTTACTATTTTTCTTGATAGTGCTTAACGCCCAATTTTAATACAAATAGCACCGCAGGCGATCACACTGATGAAACATGGAAGGAAACTGGAGGGTTCAGAGGGTTAAACCTAAAATGCAACAACACCTGTGTTAACTTTTATTTAGACCGGAAAGCTTACAAATACTTCCTGGTTTCAATGTTAAAGTAGTAACTCTTTCTTTTTATAATAATGCAAAGTGTAAGCAATTTGAAAACCATCACTTAAAATGTGACTGTCGCTTTAGTTTATGTATCCTTACACTGAAAACAAATGTAACTTGTGTAATGAAAGTTTAACTCAATTATCAAAGAGAAGATTAAGTGTTATTGAAAATATATCATAGAAGAGAGAGGGAGAGTGTGTGTGTGTGTGTGTGTGTGTGTGTGTGTGTGTGTGTGTGTGTAGATAAAGTCCTAAGGTTCCAAAACATCGGATTTTAAATTTTGGAGGGAATACATTATTTCTGCTAGCTACCATAGTTATAGAAAGTAAAAGAACTACAACAAAAATCTGATGTGTGTCATTCACATTACTTTTTCTACCTATTCTGCAATCAAGCTGTTCTTACAAAAGAATATTCCTTTACTTACACCATGCTGATCGAGAAAAACTTTAGCTTCCTTCTAAATAGAAGAGAAATAAGGAAAATACACTAGGTTAAAGTGATAATAAATCTTTTAAACGCTAGTCGCTAAGTGAAATAATTGAAATGTCAGAACTAAAGCAAAATAGATACGAAACGAAAGATAACTTCCCGTTTGACAAAATTTTAAGTAGCATAAAACTGAAACCAATACCAAGAAATATCTTGAAAACGATTAACGGTTCTAAAAAAAAAAAAAAAAAAAAAATCATAAGAAATGTTTATGCAAATAGTGTGCATTAAAGAGATTTGCAGCTTTTGTGCGGTGAGTTTTTGTTACGGTTTACCCGTTATTCAAAATAATCCATAATGAAGAGGTCTTCTGGGTTTATTCCCAGAACTAAAGATATACCTTTCGTATGTTATAAAATATCCTAAACAATTAGTATTTTAGTGAAAATCGTTAGAGCCATTTTTGAGAGCATCAACATCGTCGAACATTTAACATGTAAAGCGCATTTTGAAATGGGAGATTTTCTTGAAAATCTTCATGTCGCATTCTTGGTAGATGCTGAACTTCAACTTCATGTTTGGTATTTAACCGTTTTTTTTCGTTTTTGAGTAATATTATTCACAGACAGACACAGATACACACACACGCACACACACGCACACACACAAATGCTTGCATATATGCGCGGGCCCTTTACTAAAAGTCTTATGTGTTCCATTCACATGACTTTCTCTACATTTTATTAACAAATTATTGTTAAAACGCTAATTCTTCTATTTTTTCATGCTAATTGAGATAAAGAAAAATGGTTCCATTACTTCCTTTCTTAGGTAAAAGCGAAAAAGGGGATACGCTAGGCTAAAGCGATAGTCAAATCTTTTAAAAACTGGTTGCCACGTGGTTAAAATTCGTTTCTTTGCATTGCCAGGATTTGACAAATTCCCATATGAGAAAGCTTTAACTATTTTAAATGTAATCAAAAACAAAAAATATCTCTAACAGGTGAACTCCACAAAAATAAATGCTGGTGGCATAATTCGTGTGTTATAACGTGATCCATATTTTTGGGTAGTAAATTTTGTCTACTCTTACGGTTTACAAGCTATGCAAAATTCAGCAAAATTGATCCACATAAAAGAGATCTTAGGAGGCTATTCCCATAAAACTGAAGATATATACTTTATATGTCATGTAAATATCTTTAATACACAGTATTTTAATCAAAATCCTTAGAGTTATCTTTGAGGAATTAACATTTTTCGAAATTGTTTCTATGTGAAGGATTTGCCAAATCTTTATTTAGCGTCCGTTAAAGATACTAAACTTAAATACGAAGGTTGGTATTTTACTGACTTTTCGTTTTTAGTTATCGTGGTTCACAGACGTGGGGACTTTTCTCTAAAAATGCTTTTTTGGATACATGCATTTTAGGTGAAGTCTCGGTGTCTAATTTTTGGGTGGAATAAATTCCTGCTCTATACTCTATGTACATGGTACGTGTAGAGAAAGTAATAAACTTTGCTTGGATTCCGGGGACCTCAAAACATATTTTACCAATGAAATCTTGACATAACATTTTTGGGTGGAATGCAATACCTCCTCTATGCATTATGTGTATAGAACCTGTGGAAAAATTAAAAATCGTTATGGATGCAGGGCCGTAAAACCTGTATTTTCAGTGAAAAATTGGTATAAAAAGTTTGGGCGAAATGCAATCAATACCTTCCCTATCTGTGTTCTATGTACTAGGTGCAGGAAGTGTTAGTTGCCAAGGCAGCATTCTCGCTTTGGTGGAATATGCGAGAGAGCATGAAGACAAAGGACATGTACACAGGCTAAAATGTTGTCAACTCTTACAGTAATGTTCACAAATGCGGGTATGTGCACAAGTAACCAAAATAATTGAATTAAAGTGGAGTAATGTGAACACAAACGACATCTTTATATTGTGTTTTTTCGCACTTTGCTGTTACAGACGTTAATTATAGGTTATTTGAGAATTCTTTGCTTCAGTTGTTAAACTGTAATACTGAAGCTTGTACGTAAAATTGTAATATGAAAAGGTAAAAGTGGACTCATTTTGTCCAGTTATGACTGTTAATGTGGTTCAAGAAGAAAAACAGCACTATTACTTCTATCGCTGCCTTAGCTATCGATCCATCTTGGAGAAGGAAACTGTCGGAACGTCTAAGGGTGAGATATAACACGTAAATTGTATGCACATTGTAGATAGAGAACTTCCATCCAAAAATTCGATTTCACCAGAAGTAAATTTTTAGGGCACCCTGATTCTAAAAACAGCATTCCCAGAAAAAGGTCCGCCTGTGTCTGTGGACGACATAAATAAAAATCTGATGTGTTCCATTCACATGACTTTCTCTACATTTCTGCAATAAGTTATTGTTCAAAAGCTTATGCTTCTATTTATTTCACGCTAATCGACAAAAAAAAAAAAATAGCAGAAATATACGTATTACTTGCTCCTTGTAAGTATAAGCGAAATAAGGAAGTAGCATAGGTTAAAGTGATAGTCAAAAGCCGGTTGCTATGTGACTGAAGTTCCTTTGTTTGTATGGACAGGAAGTGACGCATTCCTGTATGGGAAAAGTTAATTTTTGCAAAGTTGAAACCAAAAACAAGGAATATCTCAAAAACGATCAACTCCACGAATAAAAGGTATACAACATAAATTGTGTGTTTTAATGTGCTCTACATTTTTGTGTGGTAGTTTTTTGTGCATTTGTTACGGTTTAGCAGTTATGCAAAATTCCGTAAAATTCACCTAGAATAAAGTAGTCTTCAGAGGTTAGTGCAAAAAAAATTCAAAATATACATTTTATTTGTCAGGTAAATATCATGAATATATGATATTTTAATCAAAATCGTTAGAGCCATTTTTGAGAAAATCAAAAATTAAAAAAAAAAAAGTTCTATTTAAAAGGTAGTTTGGGGAGGGGGATTTTCTTGAAAATCTTCGTGTTGCACCCCTGGAAAATACTAAACTTAAATACCAAGTTTGGTATTTTACCGACTTTTCGTTTTTGAGTTACCGTGCTCATGGATACACGGGCACACTGACACACAGACACACGGACCTTTTTCTGAAAATACTTTTTTTTTTTTTTTTTGCATACAGGGGAACCTAAAACATATACGTATTTCCGGTGAAATCTCGGTATCGAATTTTTTGGTGGAGCAATACTTTCTCTATTACATAGTACGTGTAGAGAAAGTAAAAAACTAAGGTTGGTGTAATATTATACTCAATATTTAAGTTCAGTTTCTTCTCAGGATGCGACACGAAGATTTTCATAAAAATCCCTCTTCCCCCAATTACCATTTACATGAACCACTTTTCGAAAATATTTTCTCAACATGGCTCTAACAATTTAATTTAAAGTGCCATATTTTAAAGACTTTTTATGACAAACAAAAATGCATGTCCTGAATTATCGGGCAACAGCCTCTGATTACCAATTCATTTTGTATAACTTTTGTATAACTTTTGTATAACTGATAAACCGTAATGTTTAGACCAAATTTTACTGCACAAATGATGTACACGTTAAAACATACAATTTGTGACATATTTTTATTTATTTATGTATTTATTTAGTTTATGTAATTTAACCGTTTTTGAGATATTTCGTGTTATTGATTTCAATTCGAACTTATTAACCCACGTTTGAGAAATTTATCTTTCTTTTCGTCTTTCTTTTGTTTACTCTTAGCAAGCAAAGAGAAGAACCACTTTAAATTGTTTTACATAGCGACCGGCTTTTAAAGGATTTGACTGTCACTTTAGCCTAGTGCGTTTCTTTACAAAGAAGCAAGTAATAAGACTAATTCTGCTAATGTTTATGACGATTGCATGATGTGGTAAAAGGATAATGTTTTATAAGGAAAATTTTTGGAAAAAAAGCCATGTGAATGAAGAATAAGATATTCTTTATGTTTTAAATATTATTCTATACTGGACAACCAATATTATAACATATTTATTTCTTTATTTTTAGCTTATTCAATAAAATTATAAACTTGCCTAGTATAACTAAATTTAACAAAACAAACAATCAATGTACAACAAGCATGAAACAAATATGATGGGCAGACGCGGCACGAATGCAATATATCAATAGTAATTGATAATATAAGTTTAGTACACAAAAGCTACAATTGTACAAATTTGCAGAATATGATGAATTCTTTACAAGCAATATGTAAAAGAATACTGAACTCCAACATTTAGGAAACAGATGGTGACTTAATAAGTTTAGCAAGACTTGCAGTGCAAAGTCTTGTTATTATTATTGGGTATTTTCAGTACTTATGTATCTTTACTTTTTCATTTGAATAACTCGATTGCAATTAAGCCATTTTTAAATTTATAGTATCAGAACTATATTTAAATTCTTTAAGCGCTTTATGTTTAGGGGAGCTTAAATTTGGTAGCAATTGCATTTATTGGTATATCAGTACGTTACTTTTATTATTATTGTCATCATAATCGTCGTTATTTTTACCTGTGGTGACTAATAACTTCTGGGGTGTGTGAATGCTTTAGTAGCAGTGCATAGTTCACCTGAATTAAAGCAGTGATGTGAAAGTTACTTTAGGTAAAATCTGGGGAGCGAGCAATTTACTTTTAATAGATTCGCTGCTGGCTTTAGAAAGTATTTCAGTTTAAAGCCAACCATTTTTGCTGTTAAGTTTATCACTTTTAAAGGACATACCTTGGGTAACTACTGCCGCTCTTTACACTTTTTAAATAGTTTCGGTTTATTCCGCTAGGAACTGCTGTATCAACACTGTATGGCCAAGTTATCAAACTTCGACTGCCTGTTTCCTCTTCCGCCAGTTCTAGACGCTTTAAAGGGTTTCCGGGTTCAGGTGATTAAGGAATGGTGTGATTTTCAGGGAATCAATGATTACGCTATCATGAACAATAATTTGTATTAGATTGTCGTGGTATAAAAGCCATTTTAATTCACTTCATGATCGATTTTTAATATAATGATTATGCACCATCTTCAGTACTGCAAAATACTGGCAAAAAATGGAGTTCCTTGAATAGCTTTCAATACGTTTAACTTTGTTCTCAACCTAACGGTGCATTAACAGGTAGGCTTCTAATATTATTCAGGAATCACATAGAAATTTTATTGAAATCTCTTTGTAGGGTATTATATCTTATAAATAAAGATTAATGTATACAAATAATGTAAATAAACATATATAGATGTGATCATAAATATCAAAGAGGTGTACATTTTTCATATTCTTGTTATATTCTAAGCGGAAACTTAATTACTTGCACCGCCATGTTGCTTTCACAGCATTAAAATGGGAATTTTCACTTCTCAGAAGTGGTACCACCTCCTTACCATTCTAATGCATTTTATTCTAAATAGTAGCATTTTATAAATATATAGATTTTAATAAACACGATTTAAGCTATTTAAGCTGTTTATCACTGATGATATGGTTAAATCGCATGAGTATACAACTGAGTAATGTAAATGATTATATGTCTGTGTATGTATATGTAAAAGGAAAATGTTAATTGAAAGATCAACTAAGGAAATGTAGGTAACTGGAGAAAAAAACAGGACAAAGGAAAACAGCGCCGGAGCCCTGACAAGCCTCCGGAACTGTATTTAAGAAACAGAAATCCTAAGAGCACCTGGGAACACACCTCTCTCGCGACACAACTATCTACAACACAGTATATGCCGAAATTTCTGTTTAAAAACTTTAAATTCGAGATCATTTAAAATATAAATAAATAAGGCAGTTAGGTTATGTAAACGAAATATTTATTTCCTTAAGTATATACCATTATTTTCGGCAACACATTGCAAATTCTCTGGAAGCTTATAAATTCCATTTCCCCATAATGTGGGGGGGCTTTGTGGAAGATGAACTCTTCGAGGTTCAGTCTGCAGTTCTTCAAAGGAATGAGGCGTTGCCATTCAGAGCGTTTTGCAGGGAACGGCATAAATGCAAGTCGGAAGGGGCAATGTCGGGAACATAAGGTAACACATTGCACACAAGATTTCACAACTATTGACGGTTCACCATGGCCTGGCATTGTGGGGAAAAACAACATCGTTTTCCATTGTCTCTTCAATGGCTGCCTTGAGACGATCCAACAGAGAACAATATTTCTCAGAATAGATAGTCTCACTATTCGGAATAAGTTCTTAATACAGGATTCCTTTTTAATCCTACCGTACGCATTACATAGCCTTTCTCGGATGCAGCCCAGAGCCCAGGTTTAGAAACCGATACTGAAAGAGTAAATTATGGTGCCAGAAAAAACACCACTCACCATTGTACATATGTGTGTGTAAGGATTTAGATAGGCTATTCTAGAAAAGAATAATTCTGATTACGTCTCAATAAGCAGTCACAGATATATGTAAACATATATATATGTGTGTGTGTGTGTGTGTGTCCATACAAGGTGTTAGATAAGTGCGCAGACTTCAACGGCAACTTTCTGACTTTAAGCTGAAACATACTTCCGTACTACTTTTCTTTTAAGTGCATAGACACAGAATTCTGATTCATTCACATTACTTTCAATAAATCTACGTAACAAATTATCGTTAAAACCCTTATCCTTCTATCTACTTCAAGATAATCGCGACAGATATTGACACAAGTTTTCTTTATTACTTGTTAATTGAAGGGAAATAAGGGAGTACACTAGGCTAAAGAAGGCTCAAACGGTTTAAAATTTGATTAAAATATGAATGAAATCCATTTCTCAATATTTCAGCAGTTTACAAACTACGTATGTGAAAAGTGTTTTAAAATAGAAACCAATAACAAGGAATATCTCAAAAAAGGTCAATTTACAAAAAATGTATATGAAAGAAACTGTGTGTTTTAATCAGATCTGCTTTTCTTGTGTAGTAAGTTTTTGTCTATCTCTTACGGTTTACCAGCTATTCAAAATACGGCAAAGTCATCCAGAATAAAGAGTTCTTCAACCACTATTCCCAAAATATTCAAGATATATATTTTATTTCTTATGTAAAGGTCTTACCAAAATCGTTACAGCTATTTTTGAGTAGATCAACAATTTTGAAAAAAGCTTCAATCGAAGGGTGGTATGGGTGAGCAATTTTCTTGAAAATCTTCTATTTGTATACCAAATTTGGTATTTAACGAACTTTACTTGTTTGAGCTGTGCTATCCACACAAACACACACACGAAGACACACACAGACACACTCACGCAAACAGATACACATACAGACACACACATACTCAAACAGACACACACACGGACACACACAGACACATACAAACACATCCACACATACAGACACACACATACACACATATAGACACACACACATACACACAGACACATACAAACACATACACACATACAGACACACACATACACACATATAGACACACACACATACACACAGACACATACAAACACATACACACATACAGACACACACATACACACATATAGACACGCACACATACACACATATAGACATACACATACACACATACAGGCACACACACACATACAGACACAAACATACAGACACACACATACAGACTCACACACATACAGACTCACACACATACAGTCACATACATACACATATGCAGTCACACACATACACTCACATACAGACACACACACATACACATACACATATACATACAAACATACACACATACACATACAGACACACATACACACCCATACACACATACACATACAGACACACACATACACAGGCATACACACACATACACACATACACGCATACACATACAGACACACATACATACAGACACACACATACAGACTCACACACATACATACAGTCACATACATACACATATGCAGTCACACACATACACTCACATACAGACACACACACATACACATATAGACACACACATACATACAAACATACACACATACACATACAGAATAACATACACACCCATACACACATACAAATACAGACACACACACATACACACATACACATATAGACACACACATACATACAAACATACACACATACACAACCATACACACATACACATACAGACACACACACATA
This sequence comes from Hymenopus coronatus, assembly GCA_030762935.1. Taxonomy (NCBI): domain Eukaryota; kingdom Metazoa; phylum Arthropoda; class Insecta; order Mantodea; family Hymenopodidae; genus Hymenopus; species Hymenopus coronatus. Next base: position 6,492,537 of record CM060890.1, on the reverse strand, counting down.
CACACATACACATATAGACACACACATACATACAAACATACACACATACACACCCATACACACATACACATACAGACACACACATACACAGGCATACACACATACACGCATACACATACAGACACACACATACACATACAGACACACACATACAGACACACACATACACACATACCGACACACACATACAGATACACACATAGAGACACACGCATACAGACACACACATACAGACACACACATACAGACACACACATACAGACACACGCATACATACACACATACACGCATACAGGCACAATATATACATACACACACATATACGCATACACGCATACAGACACACACATACACGCATACAGGCACACACATACATACACACATACACACATACACATACAGACACACACATACACTCATACAGGCACACACATACATACACACATACACACATACTCATACAGACACACACATACACACATACAGGCACACACATACAGGCACACACATACTCGCATACACACATACATACACATACAGACACGCACACATACACGCATACACACATACAGACACACACACAAACACATACATACACATACATACACACATACACGCATACACACAAACACATACAGACACACACATACACACATACACACATATGCGCATACATACATATACATACAGACACACATTTGCATACACACATACACATACAGACACACACATACACGCATACATACACACATTCACACATAAACACACACATGCACACATACACATATACAGACACACAGACTGATTTTAATAATGTTTTTTTTTTATTCAGGAAGTTTCATAATATATATTTCCGGTGAAATCTCCTTATCGGATTTTTGGGCGAAATACCTTACCTATATATTGAGCACGAAGTATGTGCAAATAAAGTAAAACAAAGCTGGTATGTTCCATTCAGATGAATTTCTCTACGTTCCTGTTATTGTTTGAAAAGCTTATTCCTCTATCTGCTTCATGCTAATCGAGATAAAAATTGGTAGAAATTGTCTTATTATTTGCTTTTTTGTAAGCAGAAAAGAAATAAAAGAATACCTTAGACTAAAGCGATAGTCGAATGTTTTAAAAGCTAATTGCTATGTGATTAAAATTCCTTTATTTCTATGACTAGAAGTTAATAAATTCCCGTATGAGAAACGCATAAGCATTATAAAGTTGAAACCAATAACAAGGCATATCTAAGAAACCGCCAGGTATACAAAAAAGAAACAAACAAACGAATATGGCATAAACTGCCTGTTTTATTGAGATCTACATTTTTTTGTGTATTAAACTTTTGTCTATCTCTTGCGGTTTACCAGTTATGCAAAATTCAGCAAGATTCATTCAAAATAAAGTTGTCTTCAGAGGCTATCCCTAGAAAATTCAAGATATACATTTTATTTATCATGTAAACATTTTTAATATGGAATATTTTAATCAAAATCGTTGTAGACATTTTTGAAAAGGTAAAAACTTTCGAATTTTTTTCCATTTAATGGGTAGATGGTGATCTGGGAGTTTCTTGAAGATCTTCCTGTGCATCCTTTGGAGATACTGCACTTTAATACCAAGTTTGGTATTTAACATATTTTTAGTTTTCAGCTATGTTCTCCATAGACATACGCTAACTTTTTTTAAAAATGCTTTTTGGATTCAGGATGCCTCAAAACATGTGAAATCTAGGTATAGAATTTTTGAGTGCAATACAACAGCTTCTGTACACACTATGTAAGTACATGGTACGTGTAGAGAAACTAAATAGCATTGGTCAAATGTTTGATTGCGAATATTCACCACTCCTTTATCATTTGCTTCTGTTTTAGGATAACAATGTAGAGCTGCAAAAGATGAATTATTCGTCTTTTTATCATTTGTTACTAAAATGGGTGATTTAGCCAAAAGTGATATTAAAGAATGTGGAATAAAGTCTTGGCCACATGCTGTAGAGCGGAAGGTCAGTAATGGTTCTGCCAATACCTCAGACGCGTTAAATAGGAACTAAGGTAGTCTTTACAAATAAAACCTTATGGCAAAAGTCAATCCTTTAGATTATTATTTTGGGGAAAATTGAAGAGTACCATCACTAGGTTGCTACCATTGATTTCTTAGAGCATAAATATGTATTTGAAGAAGCCCTAGAGATTGGGAAGAACGTCAACAACTTTAATGAGGATAGCACAAATTTGGCTAAGCAGATGCGATACCCCCACAGATTCTAACGGGGCATATTTTGAACATCCACTGTAAACGAACATAATTCATATTGTTGGTGTTGCAGTTATTAACTATTACTAAAATTTCTGTTTAGCAAAAGTGTGGATTTCATTATTTATTCCACGGTACACTTAAATGAGGTATTTCCATAATTCGCATTTGAATTTGCTTTATCTTTGAGCATCAGACTAAATATTATGCGTAACCCGTTTTACTTCAGAGCTCGTGAATACAATAGGATGTTTTGAACGAATACCCCACGTTAATGACAGTAATAATAAACACATAACCGAATTTCAAGCACAACAAAACAAGACATTATCCTGACAGCAAAACAAAACAAAACTTTTCGCTCTTAAGACCTACTCTTTTGACAGATTATACAGATAAGGTATTCAATAATGTTCAATTGTCTTCGTTACCGCTCAAGACAGATGAAATTGTTATCGGACTTTATTGTTCATCATACTTGAATCTCCCAGCATGCAAATCTTCGCACACATATCTCTAACACCTGTATGTATGATATTGCAACTACACTAGTGTCCAAAAGTGAAGCATAACTCAAAAAACTGAGAACTGAAAGGGAACACCACTATACATTATCTAGAAAGTGGCTCCCCTCTCTGTGGTTCACACTTCTAAGGTCAACAAAGCCAAAGCAGCAAACCATACCAGAGTATCAGACCCAATGTGTGGCGCATTCATTGTTGTTCTCCCATTGTGAACAGAGAGTGGTTGCTTCGCAAAGTGTTTACAAAACAACACTGTCAACTGAACCGTGTTTTGAAGGGTGGAACTATCGGACGTCTGTAGGCAGGTCAGACACAAACCACAGTCTCCCGAGCCCTGAATGTGCCAAAAGGTCCATTTCCAAATTTTGATGATGGTTCCAAGAAACAAAGTTGTTCGTATGATCCCTGTCTATGGTTGCTTACGTGGGTCACAACGCCGCAATAGGACCGATATTTGACCATAACAGCACGACGACATCGTAAGCGAATTGTCTTCCGAACTTGCAGCCGCCTCAGCCGTTCGAGTTTCAGGGCAGTTGGCCTCTATGCTAGACGTCCAGCAGTGCGTGCCCGCTCACTCGAATACAAATACGGTCCCTTTTGCAATGGACTCAGCAACGACAATTGGAACTTGAATGAATGGAGAGTTTACAGAGAGTTTACAGAGAGTTCAGATTCGGTTTGAACAATGATTCTCGTCGCCCAATAACCTGCAGAGAACGTAGAATCCGGTTTCATCCCACAAACATCGTGGAAACACGAAACTCGCCCACTATACTCGTGTGGGCAGACATAAGGTTCAATGACGTACAGATCTTTACATCTTCGATGGTGGTTCTGTGAATGCCAGAGACACAGAGACGAGTACTGGAACCACATGTGCGACTTTTCAGAAGTGCAGTTGGTCCACACTTCATCTTATAGGACGGTAGAGCCTACCTCGTGGACGACTATCTTGAGAGGGATGATATCCAGTGCATGGATTGGCCAGTGATATCCCCGGATATGAACCCAATAAAGCATGTCTGGGTTGCATTAGGAAGACGAGTTGCAGCCTGCCAGCCCCCACCGAGGACACTTCCAGAACTCCGACGTGCTCTCCGTGATGAATGGAAACTGCTGCCTGTAGAGCTCTTGAACCACCTTATAGAGAGCATACCACGGCGCTGCGAGGCCTGTGTAGCCATGAGGGGTCATTACACTCATATTAACTGCCCAGCACCATTATTGTCAGCGTAGAAATGATCGTCAGATTTTGTGCTTGCGTAAAATGGGGTCCCGAGGTCGATATTGTCTGTTATTTCCCACTCTATTGCATTCCAGATCATGTGTGATGCTTTGGCAGGTCACTTTTATACATTTGTGATAGTTTAGTAATGAAATATTGAATTATGCTTAACTTTTGGACACTAGTGTGGTAAGGATAGACAAGGTTGGATAAACAATTAAAGTGGATGCTGAGCAATCTCTGGAATAAATGCTCGACTTCCATAAGTTTAACAAATATAATATATCCGTTACACACTGTGTCGGTTTTCTTCTCTTTCTTAGTCTGCTTCTGTGGTTGAGTTTTGAGCCTTCTGTCTTCTGAACCCAGGGGTACCTGTTTGGATTCCTTGCAGAGTCATGGAGATTTCTTTATTTAAAATGTTTCTCTAGCCGACCCCGGTAGTCATGGTTATTAGCACGTTTGGGTTGATATTCTGCAGCGATATATAAAAACATGCATTCCCACGGCGGAATTCGAATCGACTCTCCCACGGCCACACAAACGTTCTAAATAATCCCCTGTCTCTGCAGGTAATCCAATCAGTCATCGGTGGGTTGGGAAGCCAGAGGGCTGCATACTGGAACACAGATGCAGTGTAAGAAAGAACAGAAAATTGACATTGTGTGTAAGTTATACTTATGGCATAAGCATTAGTTATGCTTATGAAAGTCGCGCACTGGCTTCAGAGGTATTTCAGCATATATATCCGCAGAGTCTGGAAGCATTCACGTGGGAGTGCAGCGTTTCTACATGTCCAACCATAAGTACAGTTAACCTATTGTAAAAGCTGCTTCCCATGCCAATGTAACCGGTATTACCACAGAAATTAACGCCCGCGAGCAAATAATACTTAATATTGATCATAAGAAAAAGAAGAAAAGGAAGAAAAAGATCAAAGCTATTGTTAGAACTATTATGCCTTTCGTAAATAACCTATAACATATAACTGTCTTATGAGACAGTGGAAGTGAAATTTTATTACAGTTGGTAAAAAAATCGAAAATATTTTTACAGCAGAACGTTTATAGAATATTTGAACAACCATAGTGAATCAGCTTTTAGCTGTTCTCTCTTAACTTGGGTTCTACAGATCGTACAGAACAGTTTTTACTAACCAGCCTGTTTCTCAAAACAACATATTCAAAGTTTCAAAATGTCCATGCGTCCCAGTTTTGGTTTAAATAGAACAAACATTGCCCGGAATGCGCAGAGGTATCTATTGTAATATTTTCGGTTACAAATTGTTTTAACAACAATAGTAATTTTCTAAACATATTTTTATGAAAAAAATTATTAATTTTAGAGTTAAAAGTTTGTAATACTTTAAAAATTATTATAGTTCAATAACAAAAGTTACTAAAATAACATCACGTAGAGACTCATAGCTCCAATTAAAAAAGTATTAGCCAATTTTCTCAAATTTTGAGGTATATGAAGGGTTTTATTATGCAATACATTCACATAATAGCATTTATAGCTTATGAGCTATTATACATTATGTCTTTCAATGTATTTATTCAATTATAATTAATTCGGTGCTGAATAACGAAATAGAAATACAATCACGTAACATCTCCAACAAGTGTATACAATAATATATTTCATTTTAATATTTTCGCACTTAAATTTCACTCTCAGAGTTCCTATAAAATATTATCGAAATTGTTTTCTTTCTGCCACTGAGTGCTTATGACACATCTAGACAAATCTATTGAAGGAAATGTTACATGCAATGTGTTATGTACATAGCTTTAGATAAATCCTTTATCGTATCATGTAGAAAAAAAGTTGGAGATGTTTTGACGGCAAAAATATGAAGGCAGATTCGTATTAGCCGAAAACCAAGCATGGAAGACCCAACTTTAGAAAATACAGCAGAGCTCCTGAATATGCAAATAATATCTGCAAGGAAAAAATTCGACAATCCCCGTAGGATCTTGTTAGGTTCTTTGCAGCAATCCCAACGATTCTCTCTCTTGACGTCATATTGGGTTCTAGAGCGCAGTCTACTGCCATGCTCATGACTATACAAACACGGTAAGCATGTTAAGAAAGTGTGAAAATAGAAAAAAGCAGGTTTCTGCTGTTTACTTTCGAAACTACCAGTCGCAGCATAGAAGGGAAAGAGACGGGTATCCCTGGTGGCCTGTCACGTTCGCTCTTTACGGTGGACGCAAATAATCCCTGAGAACTGTGCAGAAGTGGCTAGGGGGACCAGCCCCACCATGGGGAGGGGGTGCTCCGGGACGTGTAAAGCCTTTCGCGAACGGTTCGATCCGTGCACATTGAAAATCAACTAGAGTTGCTGAACCAATGGGTTCCATCAGTTTTGTGATGTTCCCACAAAAATTATATTTTTATCAGAGATTTTGAAACTTAAACAGATAATAGAGTTTTGCTTACTAAGGAAACTAAAGTTATATATTTTATTCTTGCTTATATCATCACTCTAAAGTAATTTCATATTTCGAATTATCATAAGTAATCTAACAAGAAATCCGAAAAATATTGGGAGCGATTGCAAGTCGCGAATAATTTTGGCTAAGATAATATTTTTTAAGATTTTTACGTCATACCCTCTTTGCGTCCTTAAATTGGTCCACGAACTCTTAATGAATTATTCATTTACAAAAGTTCTATTTCGCTGTTAGGGTTAATAACTCAAAGAATATTTCACAATGATATTTTCGTCTATTAAGGAATACATTTATTTACCTACTAGCTGAAATACTCGGATTGTGCGTGTTTTGACGGTTCATCCATAATTGTTGTACTTAAACTTATCCAACTTATGTAATAGTAGTAGTAGTAATAATAATAATAATAATAATAATAATAATAATAATAATAATAATAATACAAAATCTAAATTCATTCCAATGAATTAAACATGACTTTAATTAAAAAAAAAAAAAACTACACATTTAACCTTGTCCAATAGACATGCGTTTATTCGGACACATTTAGAAATTATTAAAATAAATTATAAATTTTCTTTATCTCGAATTTTAAAGATTTAATTTTGTATTTTAAATATTGCATCATAAATATTAAAAATGCTTTATTGGTAATGAATGTTTATCGTTTTTAAGGATATCTAGTTTTTTAATAAACGAATTTAATTCGGGGATACAAATTACTTTCATTTAATTACTAAGCTTTTCTAATTTTAAAAGGGATTAGCTTTTTAAAAAATAAAATTATAAAAACACTCAAACAAATAGCTAATTATACTCACAGACAGAAAGATAACTCAGAAATCGTATACAAATGCATGGTTGAACAGCCACAAATATAATAATGGTTGCTTTGAATACAGCATTGACCATGTTGCCATATTTGGAGCGACTCGTCGATATTTATGGATAAAATCTCAGTTGTGAAGACGTAATACTTATTTAAGTAACAGCAATATAACCTTGTTTATTGAACAACATACATAAACCTTTAAGAAAAGGCAAGAAAAAAAAGAAAACACAAATTGAAGATATAAAAGAGTAGAGGAAGAATTGATACTTCGTTTGCTTTGATGGTATTGTTGATATCCATGCCCACTTATCATTTTATATCATCTGGTTTGTTTTGTGTTTATAAAACTTTCCACAGATAAAGACACCCGCTGGTTACAAAAATTGAGCGACTACAAATTATGAAAGTGAGTGTCGCAAAATCAGAGTATGCTCACAGAACATGTGGATATTAACATCGATCCATCTGTTACTCTTTGTTGGTGATGCTTGAGCACCATAGACATTTTGTGACAAATGCAATTATGCTGAATCCTTTTATATTACATTTTACATTAATAAACGACATTAAGGTAAATAAAATTATATTGAAGAGGAACTATCTTGTCTGGTTTAATGTTGCTATTAGAGGTCAAGGGCGCTGTGGCAACTTTTTACCTGAAGGTGCGGGGAAAAATGGCTTGTTATTTATGGACGCTCTCAGCGTCCCATTCTGAATTGGGCGTGAAAGACCGCTTAATTTTGCTCAGAGGCCTCTCTTTTAGGCTTGAGGTTCTTTTACGTGCCGTAAATCTGCGACACGGGACCAACGGTTTTACTTTCCTTCCGAAGGAACCATGCTTAGAATTTTTACACCCGAAAAACTTCATCGTCCTCCGCCGGGTTTGAACCCGCGACGTTGGATATATGAAGTTAACATGGTAACCATTACACACGGAGGGCGACCTGAAGGTGGGAGAAGTTGCGCTAACATGTATGTGCAGAAGTCATTATGTTTTTGTTTACACAGGAGTGAAGAAGACTTTAGCGCTGGTTATTGTAGGTAAACACAAGCAGATTATTGTTAACTTGCTATATTCATGGTTGCCAACTAATTGTGTGACAAGCTGAATCGCTACCAAAAATAAACATCAAGCAATTAGCACAGACCCTCGCTCTACATATTGTTATTGACATGTATACTGGTTTAAGTGACAGCAATATATCCTTGTCCATTCTCGAGGATCAACATGCATAAGAAAGAAAACAAAACATATAAAAGAGAAGAGGAAGGAGAATTACTTCCTCTGGTTTGATGCTATTGCTGTTATCAGTTAAATATATTACCTTTATAAGAAACAAAATGATTTCACTGTAACTATGGATATGTGCCAGCAATAACTTTCATGTGAACTGCAAACAACTGTGCACGGTGGTGTGGTTGTGTTATTCGTGCCAAGCTTTTTACCCCTCTCAGACGTTACAGGCAGGAAGGGAAGGAAATCAACTTACCCTGAGCGTAAAATGTTTTCATGTCTCCCCTTTAATAGTATAACGAAGTTCGAAATTATTTTAATTTTTCAACCATGCAATTATAATGCCGTGGCATCAGTACAAGCATAATAGCTGTTTGTAAATATCTGAGTGTTTTAGTACTCCGTGATCAATGTCACATAGTAGTTAAAGGAAAATACGTTAGCTCGCTGTTACTTTGTGGAGCCATGATAGCCTAAGTAGGTAATAGCTGTTTGTAAACATCTGACTGTTTTAGTACTCCGTGATCAATGTCAGATAGAAGTTAAAGGAAAATACATTATCTCGCTGTTACTTTGTGGAGCCATGATAGCCTAAGTGGGTAACAGCTGTTTGTAAATATCTAACTGTTTTAGTACTCCGTGATCAATGTCAGATAGTAGTTAAAGGAAAATACATCAGCTCGCTGATACTTTGTGGAGACATGACAGCCTAAGTGGGTAATAGCTGTTTGTAAATATCTGATGTTTTAGTACTCCGTGATCAATGTCAGATAGAAGTTAAAGGAAAATACGTTAGCTCGCTGTTACTCTGTGGAGCCATGATAGCCTAAGTGGGTAATAGCTGTTTGTAAATATCTGATGTTTTAGTACTCCGTGATCAATGTCAGATAGAAGTTAAAGGAAAATACGTTAGCTCGCTGTTACTTTGTGGAGCCATGATAGCCTAAGTGGGTAATAGCTGTTTGTAAACATCTGACTGTTTTAGTACTCCGTGATCAATGTCAGATAGTAGTTAAAGGAAAATACATTAGCTCGCTCGCTGTTACTTTGTGGAGCCATGGTAGCTGTTTATAAATATCTGACTGTTTTAGTATTCCGTGATCAATGTCAGATAGAAGTTAAAGGAAAATACATTAGCTCGCTGTTACTTTGTGGAACCATGATAGCCTAAGTGGGTAATAGCTGTTTGTAAATATCTGAGTGTTTTAGTACTCCGTGATCAATGTCACATAGTAGTTAAAGGAAAATAAGTTAGCTCGCTGTTAGTTTGTGGAGCCATGATAGCCTAAGTGGGTAATAGCTGTTTGTAAATATCTGACTATTTTAGTAGTCCGTGATCAATGTCAGATAGATGTTAAAGGAATATACGTTAGCTCGCTATTACTTTGTGGAGCCATGATAGCCTAAGTGGGTAATAGCTGTTTGTAAATATCTGATGTTTTAGTACTCCGTGATCAATGTCAGATAGAAGTTAAAGGAATATACGTTAGCTCGCTGTTACTTTGTGGAGCCATGATAGCCTAAGTGGGTAATAGCTGTTTGTAAATATCTGACTGTTTTAGTACTCCGTGATCAATATCACATAGTAGTTAAAGGAAAATGCATCAGCTCGCTGTTACTTTGTGGAGCCATGATAGCCTAAGTGGGTAATGGCTGTTTGTAAATATCTGACTGTTTTAATACTCCGTGATCAATGTCAGATAGTAGTTAAAGGAAAATACATTAGCTCGCTGTTACTTTGTGGAGCCATGATAGCCTAAGTGGGTAATAGCTGTTTGTAAATATCTGACTGTTTTAGTACTCCGTGATCAATGTCACATAGTAGTTAAAGGAAAATACATTAGCTCGCTCGCTGTTATTTTGTGGAGCCATGATAGCCTAAGTGGGTAATAGCTGTTTGTAAATATCTGATGTTTTAGTACTCCGTGATAAATGTCACATAGTATTTAAATGAAAATACATTAGCTCGCTGTTACTTTGTGGAGCCATGATAGCCTAAGTGGATAATAGCTGTTTGTAAATATCTGACTGTTTTAGTAGTCCGTGATCAATGTCAGATAGAAGTTAAAGGAAAATACGTTAGCTCGCTGTTACTTTGTGGAGCCATGATAGCCTAAGTGGGTAATAGCTGTTTGTAAATGTCTGACTGTTTTAGTACTTCGTGATCAATGTCACATAGTAGTTAAAGGAAAATACATCAGCACGCTGCTACTTTGTGGAGCCATGATAGCCTAAGTGGGTAATAGCTGTTTGTAAATATCTGACTGTTTTAATACTCCGTGATCAATGTCACATAGTAGTTAAAGGAAAATACATCAGCTCGCTGTTACTTTGTGGAGCCATGATAGCCTAAGTGGGTAATAGCTGTTTGTAAATATCTGACTGTTTTAGTACTCCGTGATCAATGTCAGATGGAAGTTAAAGGAAAATACGTTAGCTCGCTGTTACCTTGTGGAGCCATGATAGCCTAAGTGGGTAACAGCTGTTTGTAAATATCTGACTGTTTTAGTACTCCGTGATCAATGTCAGATAGTAGTTCAAGGAAAATACATTAGCTCGCTGTTACTTTGTGGAGCCATGATAGCCTAAGTGGGTAATAGCTGTTTGTAAATATCTGACTGTTTTAGTACTCCGTGATCAATGTCAGATAGAAGTTAAAGGAAAATACATTAGCTCGCTGTTACTTTGTGGAGCCATGATAGCCTAAGTGGGTAATAGCTGTTTGTAAACATCTGACTGTTTTAGTACTCCGTGATCAATGTCAGATAGAAGTTAAAGGAATATACGTTAGCTCGCTGTTACTTTGTGGAGCCATGATAGCCTAAGTGGGTAATAGCTGTTTGTAAATATCTGACTGTTTTAGTACTCTGTGATCAATATCACATAGTAGTTAAAGGAAAATACATTAGCTCGCTGTTACTTTGTGGAGCCATGATAGCCTAAGTGGATAATAGCTGTTTGTAAATATCTGACTGTTTTAGTAGTCCGTGATCAATGTCAGATAGATGTTAAAGGAATATACGTTAACTCGCTATTACTTTGTGGAGCCATGATAGCCTAAGGGGGTAATAGCTGTTTGTAAATGTCTGACTGTTTTAGTACTCCGTGATCAATGTCACATAGTAGTTAAAGAAAAATACATCAGCTCGCTGTTACTTTGTGGAGCCATGATAGCCTAAGTGGGTAATAGCTGTTTGTAAATATCTGACTGTTTTAGTACTCCGTGATCAATGTCAGATAGATGTTAAAGGAAAATACGTTAGCTCGCTGTTACTTTGTGGAGCCATGATAGCCTAAGTGGGTAACAGCTGTTTGTAAATATCTGACTGTTTTAGTACTCCGTGATCAATGTCAGATAGTAGTTCAAGGAAAATACGTTAGCTCGCTGTTACTTTGTGGAGCCATGATAGCCTAAGTGGGTAATAGCTGTTTGTAAATATCTGACTGTTTTAGTACTCCGTGATCAATGTCAGAAGTTAAAGGAAAATACATTAGCTCGTTCGCTGTTTCTTTGTGGAGCCATGATAGCCTAAGTGGTTAATAGCTGTTTGTAAATATCTGATGTTTTAGTACTCCGTGATCAATGTCAGATAGTAGTTAAAGGAAAATACATTAGCTAGCTGTTACTTTGTGGAGCCATGATAGCCTAAGTGGGTAATAGCTGTTTGTAAATATCTGACTGTTTTAGTACTCATGTGATCAATGTCAGATAGTAGTTAAAGGAAAATACATTAGCTCGCTCGCTGTTACTTTGTGGAGCCATGATAGTCTAAGTGGGTAATAGCTGTTTGTAAATATCTGACTGTTTTAGTACTCCGTGATCAATGTCAGATAGTAGTTAAAGGAAAATACGTTAGCTCGCTGTTACTTTGTGGAGCCATGATAGCCTAAGTTGGTAATTTATACTTTCTCTATCGAGTACGTATATACAATGTAAATAGTAGACAGAGAAGATATGGTAGTCTACACCAAAATTCGATACCTAGATTTCACGGAAATGCATGCTTCAGGGTCTCTGAATCAAAAATAGAAAAAAGTTTATATAAAGTACAGTGTGTGTGTGTGTGTGTGTGTGTGTGTGTGTGTGTGTGTGTGGTGTCTGCGGATATCATAATTCCAACCGTATTATTTAAGTTCAGAATCTTCCAAACAAGTGACACGATTTTTGGTACCAGTCTCTGTCCTGGACTTGGACTAGTTTTCAAAGAAGTTTGATTTCCTCAAAATTGACTAAGAATTTTAATTAAAAAGACGCAAGCAACAGGACCACTTCTGCTAATGTTTACCTCGATTAGCATGATGAAGACAAAACTGACTAAGAATGTTAATTAAGAAGAAGCAAGGTACAGGACCACTTCTGCTAATGTTTACCTCGATTAGCATGATGAAGACAAAATTGACTATGAATTTTAATTAAGAAGAAGCAAGCAACAGGACCACTTCTGCTAATGTTTACCTCGATTAGCATGATGAAGACAAAATTGACTAAGAATTTTAATTAAGAAGAAGCAAGCAACAGGACCACTTCTGCTACTGGTTACCTCGATTAGCATGATGAAGACAAAATTGACTAAGAATATTAATTAAGAAGAAGCAAGCAACAGGACCACTTCTGCTACTGGTTACCTCGATTAGCATGATGAAGACAAAATTGACTAAGAATGTTAATTAAGAAGAAGCAAGCAACAGGACCACTTCTGCTACTGGTTACCTCGATTAGCATGATGAAGACAAAACTGACTAAGAATGTTAATTAAGAAGAAGCAAGCAAAGGGACCACTTCTGCTACTGGTTACCTCGATTATCATGATGAAGACAAAAGAATAATGTTAATTAAGAAGAAGCAAGCAACAGGACCACTTCTGCTACTGGTTACCTCGATTAGCATGATGAAGACAAAACTGACTAAGAATGTTAATTAAGAAGAAGCAAGCAACAGGACCACTTCTGCTACTGGTTACCTCGATTATCATGATGAAGACAAAAGAATAATGTTAATTAAGAAGAAGCAAGCAACAGGACCACTTCTGCTACTGGTTACCTCGATTAGCATGATGAAGACAAAAGAATAATGTTAATTAAGAAGAAGCAAGCAACAGGACCACTTCTGCTACTGGTTACCTCGATTAGCATGATGAAGACAAAAGAATAATGTTAATTAAGAAGAAGCAAGCATCAGGACCACTTCTGCTACTGGTTACCTCGATTATCATGATGAAGACAAAAGAATAATGTTAATTAAGAAGAAGCAAGCAAAGGGACCATTTCTGCTACTGGTTACCTCGATTATCATGATGAAGACAAAAGAATAATGTTAATTAAGAAGAAGCAAGCAACAGGACCACTTCTGCTACTGGTTACCTCGATTAGCATGATGAAGACAAAACTGACTAAGAATGTTAATTAAGAAGAAGCAAGCAACAGGACCACTTCTGCTACTGGTTACCTCGATTAGCATGATGAAGACAAAAGAATAATGTTAATTAAGAAGAAGCAAGCAACAGGACCACTTCTGCTACTGGTTACCTCGATTAGCATGATGAAGACAAAAGAATAATGTTAATTAAGAAGAAGCAAGCATCAGGACCACTTCTGCTACTGGTTACCTCGATTATCATGATGAAGACAAAAGAATAATGTTAATTAAGAAGAAGCAAGCATCAGTACCACTTCTGCTACTGGTTACCTCGATTAGCATGATGAAGACAAAAGAATAATGTTAATTAAGAAGAAGCAAGCATCAGGACCACTTCTGCTACTGGTTACCTCGATTAGCATGATGAAGACAAAACTGACTAAGAATGTTAATTAAGAAGAAGCAAGCAACAGGACCACTTCTGCTACTGGTTACCTCGATTAGCATGATGAAGACAAAAGAATAATATTAATTAAGAAGAAGCAAGCAACAGGACCACTTCTGCTACTGGTTACCTCGATTAGCATGATGAAGACAAAAGAATAATGTTAATTAAGAAGAAGCAAGGTACAGGACCACTTCTGCTACTGGTTAACTCGATTAGCATGATGAAGACAAAACTGACTAAGAATGTTAATTAAGAAGAAGCAAGCATCAGGACCACTTCTGCTACTGGTTACCTCGATTAGCATGATGAAGACAAAACTGACTAAGAATGTTAATTAAGAAGAAGCAAGCAACAGGACCACTTCTGCTACTGGTTACCTCGATTAGCATGATGAAGACAAAACTGACTAAGAATGTTAATTAAGAAGAAGCAAGCATCAGGACCACTTCTGCTACTGGTTACCTCGATTAGCATGATGAAGACAAAAGAATAATGTTAATTAAGAAGAAGCAAGCATCAGGACCACTTCTGCTACTGGTTACCTCGATTAGCATGATGAAGACAAAAGAATAATGTTTTTTAAGAAAAGTGGAAAGTCATGTGAATTGGACACATCAGATATTTCTTTATAATAACGGCCATGTTGGTGTTACAACCACCATTGAGAAAGATATTGATGCTCTTGCGAGCTTTTTCACGCATTACATGAAATGAAATAATCGTGTAATACGGCAATAATAAGCAAGACAATAATATTTTCCTTGTGTCAGTGGCTATCTGAGCCAAGTTTGACGAAACAGGTGCAACGATGTAGAAACCTATAAAGAACATATAGGTCTTCAGATTTATTCGGCCTTTGCCGCCAGTCATCTGCCGGCGCTTGTCGTCATTACTGGATAGCGAATTTATCACGCATTGCGAACGATAAGTGGAGGACAACAGTTTGGAGGTCGCCTTATCGTATACCTTTTCAATATTTGGGCGTCTCCAAACTCGCAATCGCAGGGTTTGTGCTGATAGGTAACCATAGATTACTAGAGTGTCAACTCCGTGGTGGGGGTAAGAGAGCGTTTTTCCAAACCTTTCGCACGGGCATTGTTAGAACTAACGTTGCGTCTATAATATAACCAACTTCCATATCGATGCGGCACCCTCCCCTTCCGCGTGTATTCAACACAGGAATTACCTCCGAAGTTCATTCGAAGTCTCATCTCGCGCACTAATGAATAGGTTATTCAAATAGCTGATTTAACGTGAATGTGTGAGAAATTGAAATTTGCTGTAAATATTCATTGTGCGGGAGATGTGACTTAAAACAAAGTTCGGCAACTAATTCCTGTAAAGAAAATGATCGGCAACAAGAAATACACGTTTAACTGAACTATTTTCTGCTGCATACAACAAATTAATTTCATTAAGTAGAATTAAAGTCCGGTTTGTTATATGAACACAATAATTACAATTTCACATTGAATTAATGCACTCTGTAACTGGAGGAAAACTACGATGTACAGAGCTTGTTGAAATGCCTGTAACGTCTGCTAGCTCGCGCACTTTCAGTCGACGGCCATCCAATCATTTTGTGGATTTTTTTTACAATTTCTAGACGTGTAGTTTCATTTGGTTTGGCATCTCGTACGCCAGAGCTTAAACTCTACCACCCAATATTTAACTGTTGTAAATGAAGGAGCAGACCACCTCAAAGTCGATTCTAGCTCAGCTTTAATATTAGTTGGACTAAGATCTTTCAAATGAAAGTATTGTATTACATAACAATGACCAGTTTTATCCATGTTTACAAACTTGCTAAGAACATTCACTGATAATGGTTGCCAAACAAATGCTAAACAATGTAAAATCGTCAAACTTCAAAGTAAGCTTTCTAAGGTTAGTACTTTTAGCATTGATGTTGTTTGACACAACAACCGCCCTCTGTACACCAGGTCAGGTACTTCTGGGACAGCCACTGTACATTTGCTTCAACAAATATTACGTACTCACAACAATAACATTTCCAAGCAAAAATATTCAAATTGATTTTCTAATGTCAAAAAAAAAAAAATAAAAAAAAAAAAAAAATAAAGAAAAGTCTAAGACTGTGTGTTTTCATAACTTTCTGAATAATTGTTGCAACTATGATAAGGCATCACTTTCAACACCTAGCCCTGCGCAGATAGTACAGTTTCACATAGACATAGTGATGGAAATTATACACCAATAACCTTGCAGCGCCCATAGCAACTTGTGCACATACAAGAAAATAGCTTAGGGGAAGGTAGGCGATGTTTCTGCTGGTACTCAAATGTCCCAGTGTGTCGCCATCTGCTCAACATATTGACACACTAGTGTACGAAAAGTGACGCCAACATATGTTACCTTCGAAGAAGTGAATACACACATACTTATTGTCGCACACATGTTTTTAATATTAAGGTAATCGAATATATTATGTCGTTTTTTTAACTTTTACAATTAATATAGATTTGCTTACTTTGGATATGACTACTAAACGGCTTGAAATAAGCGTGAAATTAAACTTATATAACGGGTATTTCTGCGCATTTTATATCAGGTAATTTTTTCGATGTGCAGAATTATCCCTTGTTCATTTAAAATCTAGTAGTATATAAAAGCTCCAGAGAACAAACCCACTGTCGTTGATTGTTTGAAATGCCGAAGAACGGAGTTCGCTAAACAAATGATAAGTAATTACCAACGGAACCAGTACATGCAGTAGAATCTGAGTTGGCAAAAAAGAACAGCTGGCCAGGAGTTTGCCTGGCTCCAAAACTCATGGAATCACCATGGTAAGAGTTCCACCCAATACATTTATAACCTGCAACATATTGATAGTTTACGTTCTCTTAATAGAGAATGTACACTTTCTCTAAATAAGAAAAGTATCTCCCAAATTTAAGATAAGAGTACTATGAAAATAACTCAATGTGAAGTTACTCAGCTTTTGAACAAAAGTAACTACTCTGGAAAAAGGTAATAATCAAATTACTACAATTGGTATTTCACCCATTAAATTGGACAGATTCATGAATTCGTTCTTTATGGTCTAGGGGTGACATCATAGTGTTGCGATCCAATACAACAGGGCAACAACTGGAAAAAATGTTTCTATTAACGCAACATAAGCCTAATGGCGGAGGACTCGCTTACCATGCGACACGTACCGAGATTTCGTGCTGTCATGAATAGTGCTGCTAAAGGCAGGACCGATACAATAAAAGTTATAATGTTATAATTTGTTTAACTGATTGTTTTAATCTATCAGCGCACAAAGCACTCACTATACAAACTATTTAAAACATTCTAAACACAGAACAAATATAATAAAGTATTAACACAGATAATTTTCTTATCAGGAAATTGCAACTTTATTACACTTTGACCTAAATATTATCGTAAAGGTATATGACAAAGCTGTGTGGGTCAGTTGGTCCGGTTAGGGTGGAACCTAGTGACACTTCCCTACCTTTTGATGTCTTCGCTGCTCCGGTCTCAACTCAAATTGTTCCTCTTCATTGGCGAACATGAACTACTCGGTACAGGGCGTGGTACACAAGGAAATACTAAAAGGTAGCGATGAATAATAACACTAATCACTCACTGGTTCGTAAGTGTTATTAAAGAAGTGATACATGGTATAATGTTGCACGGTATAAACCCTAACCGCTGACAACCAACTGACTCCTGCAAACTTGTGGGTGATGATTACAAATATGGGGAAAGCAAAACTATGAATTCTTTGTTTCAACCCTGGTGAGCAATTTGGCGCGATTTAGCTTCAGCGACCGACATAGTGTCGCCCACGGAATCTGGCATAGAACTCCTCAAAAACTGTCGTAATTTTGAATTTCAACATCCTTCTGTATACATAGCGTCCCTTCTTGTTATTAGTTACATGTGTTTATGCCTCTATTCCCTAAAGTCACTCAACGTTATACAAAATGCAGGGCAATAACATTTTAGAATGTTTCCTTTTGAAAGCTCAACTCACAATACATCGAGGTCTGTTGCTAACGGAAAAAATGAGCACTTACAGTTAACACCACGTTTCAGATCTTGGCGCCTTAGCGTGTAAAATAGTAAAAAAAATACAAATATTCACAAGCAAAATAATGGTTAAAGCAAAGCTTATTATCCCTTACTATGATTAATAATACATTACTATATACAAAGGCTATTAATTTAATGAAGTATAACGAACAACATCACGTAATACAGATCATTGCGCAATAGCGATTATTTTAACAATAATTATTAGTTACATAATTTCGATGGTTTACGCGGATGTTGAAGAGTTACTGTCTGAACATTAAAAACTCATGACCGTTGATGTAACTCCGCGTCCCAGCAACTGATGACACAACAGTTTCCCCGATCGCTTCATTTGAGTATGGCGCTAGGAGCTAAACCAGCTAATGATTGGACGCTTAATCTAGCGGGTTTTGTTTCAACCGAAATATACATTAAATGTGTGATTAATAAACTTTTCCACAAACGTTCTATAACGAAAACTTTTCTATAAACAATGCGTATCTCTTAACCCGCCAAACAATAAATACATTTATATTAACTAACCCCCATAACATGCTACAATATCATCGGGTTCCCGAAGTCGCGGGTTCAAATCAGGTGGAGGACGATGTTGTTTTCTTTTTCTTTTCGGCGTAAACATCCTTAGCATGGCTTGCTCCGGACCGTGTCGTATATTTACGGCACGTAAAAATGAATCTTTAACTCCGTAGAGCCTTCTGAGGAAAATGAATTGGACTTTAACGCCAAATACAAAATGGGGCACTGAAAACTACAGCGGCTAAAGAGTGTCCATATAAAAAACTGAATTCAATTGTTAAGATCATTAGGACTAATCGTTATCTATCTTACAACCATTTGCACCTTAAAGCTGATATAGCTGAAGAAGAGTATGAAAAACAAATACTGAAACTTTACTAGTCCTACTGCACATGTTTCATCGGCATGAATGTTCATACCTATCAATATGAGCACAACTATGAAATATTAGCAGGGATGCCGAAGAAAAATAAACCTCAAGAAACTGAAAGAAGAAAATAGAAAACAAAAACAAATGTGATAAACAGAAAAACATTATAGATCAAAAATCAAGGAAAGAATGTTGCAAACGACAGTTGGATTTTTGTGACAGGGAATCTAATATAGCAACTGTGTGATAATGACAAAATGAAGTCGTTGCTCCAATAAATTGCGATGTAATATCTGTAATGAGTTGGTGTGATCATTATGTGAGAGAACCGAGTTTTAATTGTTTTATATACCGGCCGGTTTTTAAAACATTTGACTATCCCTTTAGCCTAGTGTACTCTCTTATTTTCCGTCTAATTACAAAGACAAGAAGTAAGATCAATTCTGCTAATAACTATGTCCACTAGCACGATGTAGACAAAAGAACCATCTTTTGTAAGAAACTTTTGCTTGCCGAACAGTTAGAGAAAGTCATGTGAATGGAGCACATCAGAGTTTTACATCACGCAAGTCTTTTTTTTTTTTTTTTTTTTTTTTTTTTTGGAAAGGGGTGACAGAGAGAGAGTTGGAAGGTAGAAAGAATGGCTTATCTCGCCATTAGGTGAAGTGCGGGATTGGGAAGGAAGTATCGGGTTCGAAGGAGATAAGTCGGGATAGGGAGGTTCCGCTGAGCACCCTCGTTAGTGCGGTGGTTGCTGCTGGCCGAATTGGCGGCTCAGCAGAAGGTATCGGTAGTTCCGGGTGATAGTCATGACCGAGGCCCTGGCTGCCACCCGGGGAGTTAAGGAAGGTCTGATGGGAGTTGTGGGTGTTATCTTTATTTGTTACTATTTTTCTTTTTTGACCTTAATGGCTTGTCGTTGTGTGTGTGGCTTAAGGGAGGGAAATTTTTGTCTGGTTGGTCCAGGCCGTCGTTTTGTGGTGGAGTCCTGTGGTCAAGTGGTTCTGTAAGTGTTGGGGTAATGAAGGGGGAAAATGTCAGTGCAGTCTGGATGTTGATGTCTGTAGTCTGTTTGTGGGTCTGTGTGCTGTGTTTGGTGTCAGGTGTGTCGGTCAGTAGTTTGGTATTTAGTGTGGTGGTCAGTCTAGAGAGGCCTTCGTCCAGGGCTTTTTGAAAGGCTGCTGCGTTGGTGGTGAAGGTCCTTAGTGAATTTGCTGTTGCGGTGGTCGTCTGCTGTAGGTCCTGGATTCCAGCCTCAATGTCGTGTAGTCTGCGTGGTGTTGTGCTTTGTGTCTCGGCGATGGCGGCGGTGATGGCAGTCAGCGCCTCCTCCAGTAGAGCCAATCGGGCGCTGATGTGCAGGACCTCGGAATGAAGGTCCTGCACGGCATCCTTCATGGAGCTGTCAGATGGCGCTGCTGTTGCTGGTTGCGGTGGAGTGTTGGTGATGGCTAGTGGATTTTCAGTGGCTGCTGGAGGTGATGCGGCGTTGACTGGGCTTGGGTGTGGTGGTCGGCGTCTGCTATGATAGAGCGGGCACTGCGTCGAGGTGGTGGTTGTTGAAGTCCTCGCCCTTTCGTCTAAGGGTGTGGCGGCGGAGGCTGGTGTCAGATGGCGGCGACTGCGTGGGTAATAGGGGCACTGCGCCTGTCCTGTGAAATGACCAGGGCCATCACAGGTGGCGCAGTACCGGCGTCGGGATCTTAGGTCATGAGCTGCGCATTCGGCTGTCAATCTCGGCGCCCCACAGTAGTGGCACCGTGGGGGCTCGGCGCAGGTGTCGGCGGTGTGGCCGAATGCGCAGCAGCGGCGGCATGGTGTCGGTCGGGGTTCTCGGCTAGCCTCGATGCTTAGGCGACGCCCAAACATGGGCAGGCCCTCGCGCAAGGCAGCATTGAGATCCCCGGCCACGGCGAATATAATCCGTACTAAAGGGGACATCCCTCTGGCGGACATAATCCTTGAGGCCCTCATTACTGAGGGCCATTTCTGGCGTGCTGCGGCGGTGATGAGCCTAGTGGATAGGTCTCGCGGGACGCCCCTAATTACAGCACTGTGTCTCTCGATGAGAAGCGACGGTGGCGACAGATGCTGTGGAGGCGTCGGTGCTGCGTAGAAAGGTGCGTTGGTGTTGGCTGGAAGCTCTGGTCCTGAGTTGGTGTTGAGTGTAGAAGCCGGCATTTGCCGGCCTTCTTCGTCAGTGGATGATTGGCTGGCCGGCAGGTGCGGCTGCATCTGCCGGCATTCTGCGGCGGCTGGAGGCGGAAGGGTGGCACTGCTCTCGGCCGAGAAGGCCGGTTGGTGCTCGGCTGTGGCTTCGGCGGTGTTTGAGGCGGTTTGGTTTCGGCGTTTCTTCTTGGCCATGATGATGATCTGCGGCGACGAAACCTCTTGTGCGACACTCACGCAAGTTTTTTTTTTTTTTTTTTTTTTATTGATGATGGGGGAAAAGGCAACTAACGCCCTAACCCCAGGCAAGCCTGGGAGTGTGAGACTCCCCACCCTGGACTCGAACCAGGGTGGCACTACTCACAAAAAAACCCCACCGGAAGTAGGAGGCCCATGCCTCTCTGTTGCAGTACCGCATTAAGCACCTGCGCATTTTTGGTGATAGTGAATGCTGCCTGCCAGTGGCAGTAACAGCGAGTGATGGTGATGTTAGCCAGTGGACACACATGACTTGCGCCCTGAGTGCCCCGCTGGAGAAGTAATTGGTGTAAGTGAAGGGTAGTTACTGGTGATGTTTGAGAAGGTTAATATGCTTCTGTCGTTCCGGTATTCTCTGAACAATTGCTGCGCTGTCTTAGGCTGCTGTGGGAATGGTCTTTCAGCTACCTGAACCAGAGGTCCTGGCGTCGTCTTTGGGGCCTTCATCTCCTCCCTGATGATGAGCCGGATGTCACTGAGGAGTTGGTGGTTCTTGTGTGGAGACGAATGTTGCTGCTGATAATGTTGGACGCTGGCTATCCGGTTGGACAGCTCAGGGTAGAGGCCTGTAGAGTGGAGATGGCGGCGGTGGTGGCAGCTTGTAGGTCCAGCAGCTTCCTGGTGATGACGCTGGTGCAGGCCTCTTCTAACTCAGCTAAGCGAGCGCCGATATTCAGGATCTCCGCATGAAGGTCCTGAATGGCATCCCGCGTCGCTGTGTCATGAGCTGGAGGTGGTGTGGCGTCTGTGTGTTGGGTCTGCGGTGATTGTACTGGCTGCGTAGTGGTGCGCCCGTCCCTCGGGTAAAGGGGACACTGGGCCTGGCCAGTAAAGTGTCCTGTGCCACGGCAGGTGACACAGAACCGGCGACGGCGGCGGAGATCATGCCCAGTGCACTGTGTCGTCAAGACGCTGATCCCACAGTAGTGGCACCGTGGCGTTGAAGTGCAGGAGCCTTGGCTGTGCCCGAAGGCGCAGTAGCGGCGGCAGGGCCGGTGGCGTTCCTGTCTGCTTACTTCGACTGGCAGAAGCCGCCCTAATAAGGGCAACCCTGATGTCAAAACAGCTTCAAGGTCAGCCGGGTCCTGAAGCTCCACTCTTACCAACGGAGTTGGTCCCCGGTCGCAGAAAATGCGGGTGGCCCTCAAGCATGAAGGCCACCGCGACTGCGCGGCGGTTAGCAGATGCCGGGTGAAAAGGTCCCGTGGGACCCCCCTTACCACGGCACTGAACCGGGGCGGCGGTGTGGAGCTCGGCGGAGATGGTGTCGGTGATGGCGGCAACTGCGGCAGCAGTTGCGGCGAGGGTGTGGTGGCGGCCGGCGGCGAAGCAGGGCTTGCCGGGACCGGTTGCAACGGAGGTTCTGCCTCCTCGGCGGCTGTCGAGGAAGAAGCGTCGGGTGCTGCCTTAGCAGCGGCGAGTCTGCGCTGTCTCTTCTTGGCCATCTTGACCAGGCGAATATGAACAGGTGTAAAAATGTGAGCGTACCTCTCTGAAACATTTCCTGTAGCTAGTAGGTGCTGCAATCTTGCTCAAGAATGTTGAACAACATCGTAGAAATTGTAAGGAAAGCACTTGGTGATTTACATTTATGAAAATATACACATTTGAAAGTGACTTACCAAAATTTTCGTTGTAGTTTAAGTTAGCAACAAGGATAGTAATCATCATTAAATTAATTCTTAAGTAAGCTCATACGTATTATATTGTGTCCTATGTAAACATTCTAAGGTTTACATATTACCAAAATAAAGAATACTGTTGGAAAGGCTCCAGTGGTTTGTATGACAGGGCTACTTACAATACCCTAACTTTTTAAATTATGAATGTCTTCGCTTTTCATAGTGTCTGCACTTATATGGCAGCAAGGGAAGTAATGTTTCACCGGAAATCCCCCGAATCAAAAATAAGAAAATAGAAACATGGCCGTATCCGTGTGTCTGTGGGCAGCATAGCTGAAAAATGAAAAGTTGGTGAAATACCAAACTTAGTATTTATGTTCAGTACCTTCCAAAGATGTTACGCAAAAATTTTCAGGAAAATCCTCCTACCCAAATTACCCTTTGCATGTAACATTTTTCGAAAATGTTGATTTTCTCAAAAATGGCTCTAACGATTTGTATTAAGATATTTTCATGACAAATCAAATTGAATTTTCCAGGAATAAACCCTGAAAACCTCTTGATGTCTTTTGTATAGTTTTTGTATAACTGGTAAACCAAAGCAGTTTGAAAAAGCTTATCCCACAAAACGTATAGATCTGGATAAAATACACAAAATATGTTATATAAACTTTTTTTGTAGAGTTGACCGTTGTTGGTTTCAGTTATAAAGAACTATACTCTTCTCAAATTGGAGAAATCCATCTGTTCGTCTCTCGTTGTTTACTCCTAGCAGCAAAGAGAACCGAATTTCAATTCGTTCACTTAGTGATCGGCTTTTAAAACATCTGACTATCGCTTTATCCTAGTATATTCCCTTATCTCCTATATACATAAGTAATAAGACCAATTCTTACAATGTTATCTTGACTATCATGACGTATATAAAATAATTGTTATGTAACAACTAGGGAAAGTCATGTGAATGGGCCACATAAGGCTACATGACTTTGCTGCTTTCCATCTATCTGGACCTTCTCTTTTTGTACAACATTTATTTAAAGTACATGGTAATCTCTAATTCCTCCCTACTTCAACAGCTCTGAATTTATTCCATCTTCTCCAGAAGCCTTTCTATTTTTCAACAGTTTCGTTAATTCTTCAATTCTTAAAAATACATTAAATCAATTGTACTTCTTGTGGTTCTTCTCGTTTTTCTTTACTATTTTATTGTTTGTCCTTGTAGCATAATTGTTTATAGTACTTTATTCAAGTATGTTTATGAATTCCATTCTTGCTTCATCCTTATTTGTTCTGTTGCTTTGTATGTAAACTTCTGTCTCCCCTAAATATCATTCTCTGGCTACTAAATCCATCCCATTATTTTTCATAAGCTTATAAATTAAATTATAAGTACATAGATTAACAAATAAGACACATATAAAAGATAAAATGTAGAAATAGCATTTCACAACTAAATCTGATGTTAAATTAACATGATTTTCTCTGCCCTCTATAGTTTGTTTGAAATGAAATCTATTCTTATTTTTCTATCGACTCTATTTTAATCGTGAATAAATATCTCTACATTGCACACATTTCATGATACAAAGGGAGTAATTAAAGTCAGTTTAAGAACACGATTCTATATGCTGGCCTCAAAATCCCATTCTCTTTCCATTCAATTACCAGAAACAATTGACTATTCATAGGGTCATTCGAAACATCAATAACAACATGTAGGACATTACTTATATCATAGAAAGGTTAAAAATATTTTATACTTGCAAATATCTACATTCTTTGTAAAGTATATTTTTGTCTGTATCCAGTTGTACAAGATTCCACAAAATTCCTTTCGAATAATGTGTACTTTACAGTCTCCGAGAAAAATTACAATGTAAATGTCTTTAATATGTGGTATTTTAATAAGCATTGTTACGGTTATTTTGCACAAAATAAAAATTTTAAAAAAATATTTCATGCAATTTCTTGGAATTCTTCAAATCACATCGCTGGAAAATACTAACTATAAATTCGTACCAAATTTGGTATCTATCAAAGCTTTCGTTAGATTTTTTACTCACAGGGATACACAGGCCTTTTTCTAAAATTGTTTTAATTCGGGAGTCCTCTAAACCTGTACTTCCAAAAAAATGTCGGTATCAAATGTTTTATTGAATACAATAGCTTCTACTGTGTTCTACTACTATGTACGTGGCAGAGAAAGCAATATAAACATATGAAGATTTAATTTTGGTTAGGCACATACGAGAAGTGAAGAATACAAAACACATTGCTATGCTATTTTTGCTTTCTGGGGCCAGACACCTATTGTGCTGTATGTATCCTTGGAAAGGAAAATATGAGTTTAAAGATACGAAGTATTGTTCTTTTTTTCACAGTCTTTACTACTATGCTATGGAACCTCAGAGAACCCGCCTCTGCTCCGCTTTGTCCACAAAAATCCCACATACGGTCGCTGGGAGCGAATCCAGCCCGCCTTGGTGAGAGGCAGGCAGTGTTGAGGCAACGGAGGCATTTCGGAGGATTGTTTCTGGGACTGTGGAGTGGTAAGTGAGCATACTGAGAGATCCCTAAGAGACACCAGCGTTGACGAGCAAGCAGGAGAAGCAAATAGTTGCACATCGCACCACACACCACCAAACTACCCAGTAAGACTCGAAAGATGATATGAAATGTAATGTTGGGAGAATGAGGACCATGAAAAATGTGTGGTATTAGAAACAACACTCCAATATTGGCCTGGAGAACCACGAAAGAAGTCAAATCAGAGTGAGTGGTCGCAGGAGATCGAAACTGCGATCTTCCGAATGCGAGCCATAGACGAAAACACGTGCTGTTTGGTCACAAAGAAGCTACAGCACTTAATGTAGGAAATTCAGACCTCCGCTTTGATAGAATGGACGATAAATGGGTAAAATACCACCGTATAAAGGTGCCTTTCGAATGTTATATATTTTTGATTTTTTGTACGCACATCAAAGCTGACAAAGCAGAATCGTTTTGTAATACTTTTATCGACTTACCTACCGATGTTCTTGTCATGTGGTTGTGTTCTGCAACTTGGGCTGATTCGGAGAAATTAAAGCGTCTCACACAGTGCGGTCTTATTGTCGCTCGTACAAGTGCTCAAGCTCTTAGCAGATAAATGTAAAGTAAACTCATGCAGTCTTGTATTCCTAAGGCTGCGTTCAAATCTACATCTTTGCCATTGTTGTCAATCAGTGTAGATTATCAAATCATTTTTTTCCAATTGCTGTTCCATTCTTCCCCTGTCATTGCATTGTAGTTACCCAACACGCGTAAACTCCTTTTTTTTTTCTTTCTCGGTTACCTTCTGTTTCAGTGTATCCTCCATTTCTCCATCAGTTAGTCTACTATAATATGATCTGCGTATTTGCAATGGTATCAAATCTAGTATATCCTCTAAGAGTCACTTTATTACTATCCTATTATCAGGGAACTCACTCCTACCACTCCAAAGTCTCACTTTCCACATTTAACAGAGAATTAATTTCTTGCGGTCTAAGAATCTTTAAATGACCTTCCAGACGTGCCTCCAGGTATTTTAGATGTTAAATCCAAATGCGATCCCAAAATTATATACATGGTGGCGACCACAGAAATTGATAATTATGGTTTGTTGGCAATAGGCTGGAAGTAACGTCATGAGAAGGTTAGACTGGGAATATATCAGCACACATCATTCTCACCATCAAAATATACGACTTTTATAATAAATGTGGTTTAAATATTAAAAATCAACCGCTAATAATCAGTTCATTTTCTTCCTAGACACCCCAAGTTAGGGCTCCTTACACAGTCCAATTAGATGCCTTTGGGCTATGCTCCTGAGTCGTAATTCCGAAGATTGTTAAATTCTAACAATTTTAAAGTAACTTCTGAATACTGTTTGGTCTTTAGACCTCCCGTGTTGTGACAATATAATTATGTAAATAAAACCTGGTTCACTTTAAATTCATTTCTAAGGGCATCCATCCATCCATCCATCCATCCATCCTCCGTCCGTCCATCCAACCATCCATCCATCCATCCGTCCGTCCGTCCGTCCATCCATCCATCCATCCATTCATCCATCCATCCCACACATACACACACGCACAATCTCGGATTTTATTCTATTTCTTGTTAATGGTTCAGTTTTTTAAAGTATTTGCTGATGCTAAGGCAAATTGGTAATACCATAGTGTAGCGTCATTTGTTACACGTCAAAAAACAAATTGGTACTGATTTATAGGTTAATTTGGATTTGGTAGCCATTTAAGTTAGTCGTGTTCAGTTAGTAGTAGGTAGAACTGTTCAAAAAATTTCTAAATATTTACCGTCTATAACATATCGATCTTTAAATTTATTTGTTATTAATGAACGACAGCTTCTTTGTTAAAATAGAAAAATGTTTTGAATGAAAAGGCTTGCAAGAAGAAGCGAAATTAGATGATTAGATTACATTAGTTAGTTTTTATAACCATAGTTAGATATTGGTTCAACGTTCAAATGTGGTTGAATATCCATTTTAATGAGCAGGTGATAGATATGGTTACTGAGAAAGTGCACGGTATGATTTTCGCTGAATGTCGAATGAAAATTCGCGAATTGGCAGAGGTCATAGATCTGTCGTCGGGAACAGAAATTCATATTTTGCATGACAAGTTGGATATGAAAAAGCTGACGGCACGATGGGCGCCATGATTGCTGATTACGGACAACAAGGTGCTCAACTTTTCACTTCGATGCTTAGTTTGGAGCTATTTAAGCAAAACCCTAAGTTATAGTACCTCACAAACTTCACTAAAATCTACCACAGAAGAAGCCATTTCAGTTCCGTAAATCATTGCTAGTTTTAGTCATTCTGCAACCGTAGAGCTGGACTGCGGATATAAAATGTGGTACAATCAGTGATGGTAATTTTATGTTAGAATTCAGAATACTAACTTAAGTTAGAATTAATTTCCTATAACAAGGATTTTTCTTAATTGTTATTTGCTTTAGAAAATATATATATTCACTATTTTATATTTAAGATTTGCTTTTCTAGACTGTAAACTTAAAACTGTTCAGCTTGTACGCATAACTCAAAAGCAAAATCGTCTATTTCATGATTGCAAGTGTGGGTTGTTAATCTGAATCGGAAAAATAAATTACCCATACTTAGCTGGGATTCGGATCCTCATGCCGATGATGTTGCATGACTGTGTTATTCAAGTATCGCAAACCATCAACGTCATCTCAAATAGGAATTGATATATCATATTTTACAAGTGCCTTTAAAGCAATGGTGTCAGGAGTGGGATAGAGAAGCCGAAATGGAATAAATGCTTCAACATTTATTGGAGAAGATGGGAAGTGAACATTAGCACGAAAGTCCAAAATATATTTAACTGTCTCTTCTTCTTTTTCACACACATACTAACATTTTTCTAAATTTGTTTTAAATTTAGTGGTTTTCAAAACATGCATTTCCAGTGAAATCTCAATATTGAATATATGGGTGGAATACAATATTTTCTGTATGCACCATGTACACATTAGCGTATACATTTAAATTCTACGTATTTCTGGGATGCGGCACTAAAATTTTCAATATAACCTCCCAATATAAACCTTAATTTAAATGGGAAAGTTTTCGTTTTCATTTTATTTCCTCAAAAATGTCTGTAACGATATTGACTAATATATCACATGTTTAAGATATTTTAAGAACAAATAAAATGTATATATTTAATTTTATAGGAAGAGCCTGTCAAGGCCTCTACAATAGAATGCTTTTTTACAATTAGTAACTGTTAGTGATAGGTAAAATAATATTGGACATAAAAATATAGTTACCGTTGAAGCACAACATTAAAGTGCCATAAAAATATACATTGTTAGCTTTTTGTTTAGTAATCGTTTGTATTTTCTTTCACATATCTTTATCAGTTAACAAGCTCATATTCATCAGCGAATTGTATTCCACCCAAAATTCTATTTAGAGATTTCACTACAAATATATATTTTGAGGTATGCTGAATCCATAAAAGCATGTTTATAAAACGGCCGGTGTGTGAGTGAACATCATAACATAAAAGCATGTTTATAAAACGGCCGGTGTATCTGTGAACAGCATAACACAAAAGCATGTTTATAAAACGGCCGGTGTGAGTGTGACCAGCATAACACAAAAGCATGTTTATAAAACGGCCGGTGTGAGTGTGAACAGCATAACATAAAAGCATGTTTATAAAACGGCCGGTGTATCTATGTGTGAACAGCATAACATAAAAGCATGTTTATAAAACGGCCGGTGTATCTATGTGTGAACAGCATAACATAAAAGCATGTTTATAAAACGGCCGGTGTATCTATGTGTGAACAGCATAACATAAAAGCATGTTTATAAAACGGCCGGTGTGAGTGTGACCAGCATAACACAAAAGCATGTTTATAAAACGGCCGGTGTGAGTGTGAACAGCTCAACACAAAAGCATGTTTATAAATCGGCCGGTGTATCTGTGAACAGCATAACACAAAAGCATGTTTATAAAACGGCCGGTGTATCTGAGTGTGAGAGAACAGTATAACACGAAAGCATGTTTATAAATCGGCCGGTGTATCTGTGAACAGCATAACATAAAAGCATGTTTATAAACGGCCTGTGTATCTGTGTGTGAACAGCATAACATAAAAGCATGTTTATAAAACGGCCGTGTATCTGTGTGTGAACAGCATAACATAAAAGCATGTTTATAAAACGGCCGTGTATCTGTGTGTGAACAGCATAATATAAAAGCATATTTATAAAACGGCCGTGTATCTGTGTGTGAACAGCATAACATAAAAGCATGTTTATAAATCGACCGGTGTATCTGTGAACAGCATAACACAAAAGTATGTTTATAAAACGGCCGGTGTATCTGTGAACAGCATAACATAAAAGCATGTTTATAAAACGGCCGGTGTATCTGTGAACAACATAACACAAAAGCATGTTTATAAAACGGCCGGTGTATCTGTGTGTGAACAGCATAACATAAAAGCAAGTTTATAAAACGGCCGTGTATCTGTGTGTGAACAGCATAACATAAAAGCATGTTTATAAAACGACCGGTATATCTGTGAGTGAACAGCATAACATAAAAGCATGTTTATAAAACGGCCGGTGTGAGTGTGAACAGCATAACATAAAAGCGTGTTTATAAAACGGCCGCTGTGAGTGAACAGCATAACATAAAAGCATGTTTATAAAACGGGCGGTGTATCTGTGTGTGAACAGCATAACATAAAAGCGTGTTTATAAAACGGCCGCTGTGAGTGAACAACATAACATAAAAGCATGTTTATAAAACGGCCGGTGTATCTGTGTGTGAACAGCATAACATAAAAGCATGTTTATAAAACGGCCGGTGTATCTGTGTGTGAACAGCATAACATAAAAGCTTGTTTATAAAACGGCCGGTGTATCTGTGAACAGCATAACACAAAAGCATGTTTATGAAACGGCCGGTGTGAGTATGAACAGCATAACACAAAAGCATGTTTATAAAACGGCCGGTGTATCTGAGTGTGGGTGAACAGCATAACACAGAAGCATGTGTATAAAACGGCCGGTGTGTCTGTGAACAGCATAATATAAAAGCATGTTTATAAAACGGCCGGTGTATCTGTGAACAGCATAACATAAAAGCATGTTTATAAAACGGCCGGTGTATCTGAGTGTGAGTAAACAGCATAACACAAAAGCATGTTTATAAATCGGCCGGTGTATCTGTGAACAGCATAACACAAAAGCATGTTTATAAAACGGCCGGAGTATCTGTGAACAGTCTAACATAAAAGCATGTTTATAAAACGGCCGGTGTAATTGTGAACAGCATAACACAAAAGCGGTTTATAAAACGGCCGGTGTATCTGTGAACAGCATAACACAAAAGCATGTTTATAAAACGGCCGGTGTGAACAGCTTAACATAAAACATGTTTATAAAACGGCCGGTGTGTCTGTGAACAGCATAACATAAAAGCATGTTTATAAAACGGCCGGTGTATCTGTGAACAGCTCAACACAAAAGCATGTTTATAAATCGGCCGGTGTATCTGTGAACAGCATAACACAAAAGCATGTTTATAAAACGGCCGGTGTATCTGAGTGTGAGAGAACAGTATAACACAAAAGCATGTTTATAAATCGGCCGGTGTATCTGTGAACAGCATAACACAAAAGCATGTTTATAAAACGGCCGGTGTGTCTGTGAACAGCATAACATAAAAGCATGTTTATAAAACGGCCGGTGTATCTGTGAACAGCTCAACACAAAAGCATGTTTATAAATCGGCCGGTGTATCTGTGAACAGCATAACACAAAAGCATGTTTATAAAACGGCCGGTGTATCTGAGTGTGAGAGAACAGTATAACACGAAAGCATGTTTATAAATCGGCCGGTGTATCTGTGAACAGCATAACATAAAAGCATGTTTATAAACGGCCTGTGTATCTGTGAACAGCATAACACCAAAGCATGTTTATAAAACCGCCGGTGTATCTGTGAACAGCATAACACAAAAGCATGTTTATAAAACGGCCGGTGTATCTGTGAACAGCATAACATAAAAACCTGTTTATAAAACGGCCTGTGTCTGTGTGTGAACAGCATAACTCATTACATATCAAAGTTAATATTTATGCTCAGGAGCTTCCAAGGATACTACACAAAGGTTTAAGATTTTCAAGAAAATCCCCAATCCCAAACTACCCTTTACATGGAACATTTTTGAAAAGCTTTATTTTCTCAAAAAGAGCTCTGTTGATTTTCATTAAAATACCATAGCTTTAAAATATTTTAAACATAAATCAAATGTGTGTCCTGAATTTTCTGGGAATTGCGTTTAAAAGCTCAGCACTCTGGAAGCCAATTGTACGAACTGAAAAACTCTAAGATATAGACAAAAACTTACTACTCAACAATATACATCTCGTTATAACACAAAACTTCTTTCACATATATGTTTTTTTAGAGTTAAACATATCCTGGATATTCCTTGTTGTCTGGTCTCATATTTAATATACTTTAACTGTTTACCAAGGAGAAGTTCTAATTTGCTTCATACTGCTTTCGTTTACTTCTGGTATAGAAAGAGAAGTGGATTTCAGTTTTATCATATAGCGACCGTTGTTAAAAGTTTGACTACCACTTTAACCTAGTGTATTCTCTTATTTCCCTCTACTTACTAGAAGCTAATGTTTATAGCTGTTAGTATGATCTAGACAAAAGTAACCTTGTCCATCGATGGTCCATGGCAACGAGACCACTCACGATGCCAATTTGATCTTGCGGTATGGACGGCCAACCTGTGCGTTGCAAATCCGCAGTCTCAGTCCGACCTGCACGAAACGCCTTGACCCATCGTGCAATCGTCCTGTACGGCAATGCATTCCCGCCACAGGCTTCACGTAATCCTCGATAACATGCTGATGCATTTTTTCCATGGGCAACCTCGATTTTAATCCACGAAAGCTGATCGCCTTTGGTAAACATGCTTTAGAGCGCTGCACTTGACACTGTTCACTTCAACGCTGCACAGCAACAACACTCTCAACTGGCAGCCCGACCAATGCACACCACACATCGGCACTATTCACCTGGTCGCTCCCATATCCTATTGGCTCATACCCGCTCTCCTGTGAATGTGGGGACCATGTTGCCACTACTTTCTTTACAGCCCACGTATATGTCTCGAGAACCACTGAATCCAATTGTCTGTCTGTGGAATGTGTGTATGTTTGTGGACAGCATAGCTCAAAAAGGAAAAATCCGATAAATACTGAACTTAACATTTAAGTTTTCAGGAAAATCCTCCATACCAAACTAGCCTTTTACATGAAACAATTTTGTAAACTGGCTTTAACAGTTTCCATTAAAATTACTGGTAAGCCATAAGGAATAAACAAAGCCTTACTGTAAAGATATAGATTTAGTTAAAACATATAACTTATGTCATAGAAAGTTCTTTTTCTCGTTTTCTTTTTCAGAGTAAGCCATTTGAGAGATATTTCTTGGTACGGCTGAGACCTGACTTTTGATACTAAGGTAGGAGGGCTCTTAGTGTTTCTTGTGAGGTGTTTTTTTGTGCATTTCTCAGATAGATCTAAGATATGATCTTATGTGTATTTGGAATATTACTGGACTAGGTCTGAAGGAGATTCCTACGATCTGTTGGTTTTGAAGTATCTTTTGCAGGAAACCCTCTTAAGTGAAGGTGGGGTAGTCAACTCCTGGTATGGGAACTAGTTTCTCATGAAGTTTCAATGTTGATTCAGTAATTTGTATATACATTCCGTGGTTTTTTGTGCGCAATATCATTGAAATTGTTGGAGTGGTTTTAACCGCACCAGTAATTAGTCTGAGGACATTATTTTTACCTTCTCTAGTTTTTGGATAGTCTGTTGAGAAAGTGTTCTTATTATGCCAAAACTGTGTTTTATGATTGTCTTTAAAAACATACTTGTATTTAATGTTTTGATCCCACAATCCCGTTTGGTTTCTGGGCTTTTGATGCTGTTAATTTTTTTTTCGGTTCTTTCGGTTATATTCTTGAGGTTCATGCTAGTTTGCAGTCTAAAGTGAAGCCCAGGTTTTTATATATTTTGGCACGTGCTTTAAGGCAATGTTGTAGTTGATGTTTGACCTCAGTTTGCTGTAGTATAGATAGAAAGTGTCACATGCAGTTTTTTATGTGTTTATAGTCGTTGCATGTTCTATGCACCGTTCACTTAAGCATTTAGCGCCTTTTTGAGTGACTTGTTGGTTTTCTTCTGCGGAGTGGAGCTCCAATTAACCGGGTTAGAGGTAAATTTTAACAATTTATCACTATGTGGAGATCAAATCATCGATAAAGAGGTTGAATAGCATGCAACTGGCGACGGCACCTTGTAGTATAAAAGTTTCGAGACGTTTAAATTTTGAGATAGCCAATCCATAGCAGATCTGGCAGGTTTGTTTTTCTGAAAAACTCCTTATTCATTTCAATGTGCCATTTTATTCCATACTGTAGACGTTTTAGTAGTAATTTTGATTTCCAAACTATGTCATAAGCAGCTTGGAATATAAACTGCAGTTATTACTAGGACTTTGTTTAAATTATCCTTGATGTTGTGGCTTAGTATGCTTATCTGTTGTTCGGTTGATCAATGTTGTGTTGGACCGGAAGGCCGCGCCGTGGTTCGCCTCTCACCTAGACCCAAGCGACCGCATGTGGGATGTGCGGTGCTGGGGCGAGTTTTCTCCGGGTTCTCCGATTTCCCTCGCCATCGCATTCCACCGGTACTCCATTTTCATTCGTGTATAATCAGGGTCACCGCCTGCTGCGCCATAAGTAGTTAAAGCGGGCGTTAAACGCTACCCCCCCAAAACAAAAGCTTGGACCGGACGTATCATACGGCAAGTTTCTAGATATCAGTTGGGTCTATTGGTTACCATTAGCTACAATGCTTGTAAGTGCTGTTGGTCTGAAGTTGCTGGAGTGTTTAGTTGATTTTTCTTCTTTAATGTGGGAAGAGGTCTTATTTTTAGATCATTTAGTGCAATAGCTAATTCACAAATAGTAAACTCTTCATTGCTCATTCTATCTTTGGGACTACTTCTGTTGGATTGGGCATATTGTTCATATGATTTCGAAGTTCTTTCCAAATTGCCCGATCATGAGTTTTAATGAAGTTGTTCTTTTGTTGCGGTTGTGAAAAACAGGTTACGAAGGCATTAGCAATTTCTTTATGAGCATGTAGGCTTTTACTTTAAAACAAGATGTTTTCCAGGGATATTTTTGTGTTCTAGTTGTTGATGCAGTTGTACTCGTATGTTTTAGTGCTGTCTCACTGATAAACATATTTGTATATGATTGTCTCCAATAGAAACTTACTGTTTCAAATTGAAATATAGAGATACCTTTAAGTGGAGTATACTAAAGACTGGAAATGCATATCCTATGTGACTATGTTCACCAAATTTTCTCATGTTACATATTTTTAGCTGTCCTGGCTTAAATAATTATGTACCTCATTTCATTCATCTGTTAATATACGCACAGTCGAGTGGACGGGAACGAAATGTGTTTCTATAGTGGCGTTCTTTATACCTGCAATGTTAGCAGAAACTCTTCTACGCTAGCTCTGAATGAAGCAATCCGTAATTGGTCAGGTGATGGAAGGTCAGGGCTTGGTAAGCGGCGACAGAGAAGGAGTTCAGAAACGTTTTATCTCAGTAGTCGGCATGCTTTACAACGACGGCCCACATATTCTCTAGATAGGTTCTTCTCGTATTGGTTTAACGTCAAAAGATTAGCCCTCAGATACTAACCTAAGAATATGGGCTCGGTTTCAGGCTCAGGAGTGATGGAAAAGAGGGGAGGAAAGGAAACTTTAAGTGTAATGCTGAAACCAGGGAAATAGGTGGGGCTAATAGCAGCAGATACGATTTAATATTTCCTTATAACTCCATGACACGACAGCTCACGGGGAACCTTGGCCTACCGCCCGGCCGCTGCGTCCCCCATCTCGGTCCACTACAGACGTCATGGATGGGGTGCAGTATTGGAGGGTGAGACGTGGTCAGCGTCTCGAATCCCCCCGGCCGGTTAATGCGGTCCTCATGACCTGGAGCCGCTACTTCTCCATCAAGTAGCTCCTCAATTGGCCCCCCCAGGGACCTTACGAGGCTGAGTGCACCCCGGGCCAGGTCTCCCAGCGGGGGAAAAATCCCCACGCTGGTACTGGGGATCGAACCCAGGTCTCCCATTTGGTAATAATATTTCCTTACCAACATAAATAACTAAGTACTATGTTCAGTGTACATACATGCTATATTTTTCTTAGGCATTCAGGTTTCTACATATAAAGTAAAACTAAAGAGTGGCTAGTTTTTAAAACTTTTGTGTTTAAATAATTGCTAATCAAAGTGAGGGTGTAAATTGTGTGAAGTTTGCTATAAGCACAGCGAATATGAAACAATTATTTCTGCGAATGTAATAGAGCAAGCAGTGGTAACGGTATTAGGGAAAGCTATAGTAAGGGCAGTGCAATAAGAAAGCGGGACCATCGTTTACCGTACCTATAAAAAATTAACAACCGACATAGGAAAAACAGTTTTTAAAAAATAAAATCTTGCAAGAAACACAGTAAAAATAATAATGAATACCTTCCTCCTCTGTGCATGCCAAACAATTAACTTTTCATGAATTTTAGAACCCATATAATAACACAGGTCTTTAAACATCAAAATTGGTTAAAGCTTTTCTTCTCAATAACAATTTTATATCAGTTGCTTATTAGTACCAACTGATCCATTCACGATTATAGTAAAACTTTTCTTCTTTAACCGTGTAGGAAATAAAACTCGTTTGTGATTGTAAAGTTATTTCTAAAACTAGCAACAAAGAAGCTAGCTTAACACACGTTACATATTTTGTTAAAATTTGAGTAATTTTAATTAGAAAAGTATTAAGTAATGTTGCACAAATTACTACTTCTATGTGTATCTTGAGTTACCTAAATTATGTTCCCACATAAATAGACCTGTGTCTGAGTATCAAGTAAAACTGTGTTACTCCAGTTCTCGTACACAATATCAGAATAAGCAGGGCTGAGAACAACTATTACTTACTAATTTCCTTGGGGACTCATAGCGTGCATGTGATGTGTGATAAGCAAAACAACTTCAAGAACAGGAATAAAAGCGGCAAGAAGTGCTGAAGGGAAACAAAATGGGTGAAAAGGAGGAGGAAAGAAATGTTTAAAAGCATACAAGTGCAAAAATAGGTAGCTCACAAGAGAAAGACTCTGTGGTGAGAACTTGTTTGTTATTTTATATTAAATACTGACGAAATTCACGTTTCTTGAAAACACAAAAGTGTGTGCCTTATAGCAGAATTCTATTAGCCATTATTGAAATTAAGTAAGGCCTGTTTGAAAATACTGAGATGAAATTTTCAATAGCTAAGCAATAATTAATATTATTTCGCATACCTCAAAATATTAAACACTACATAATTACCTGACATAATACATAATTACTTAATGGCTGTAATACTGATTAATTGACTCTCTATGTCACTTTCAACGCTTACATGCTTCAAGTTGATTAATGCAAAATAATGGTAAACTAATGGCATTTGATCGATAACTCAAAATATCACAGATACCAAAAATAAAAAAAAAAAGCTTTTATTTTCGCATATGAGTTTTACAAATCAAACGCAATATTAACCCCCCTAAGACACTAGGCTCCCCCTCCAACTCTTTTCTCTCTCATCTGAGCAGCATCACCAATCGCTTATCCCCCTCCAAACCAGCAAAGTTCAACTAGCCTGTAATCTCCTCGAGTTCACAACAATAGTATTCTGATTCCCGGCTTCTTACATTTCGTCAATTTTGTTTCTGGTGTAGGACAGAAGTTGGTTAAGTGTCGGACTGTTGTCATGGCAGTTCATTGGTTAGAGCAAGGAGCTAGAGACCAGAAGATCCGTGGTTCAATTAACCCACTCCTGTCCTACGCATGACATATGTGAAAAAAACAATTAATGCTACATGTTTACTTTCTCTACACGTACTAAGTACATATTGTATAGAGAAGGTATTGTATTGCACCCAAAAGTTCGATACCGAGATTTCACCGGAAATACATGTTTTGGGTCCCCCTTAATAAAAAAAAAAGCATTTTCAGAAAAAGGTCCGTGTGTGTCTGTGTGTGTGTGTCTGTGTGACTTTGGACAGCATAGCTCAAAAGCGAAAAGATCGTTGAACACCAAGCTTGTATTTGAGTTTGGTATCTTCCAAGGATGCAACATGAAGATTTTGAAGAAAATCCCCCACCCCCAACTACACTTTACATGGAGCATTTTTTGAAATTTTTTATTTTCTTAAAAATGGCTCTAACGATTTTGATTAAAATATAGTATATTAAAGATATTTACCTGACAAATAAAGTGTTTATCTTGAATTTCCTGGGAATAGCCTTTGAAGACTACTTTATTCTGGATAAATTTTACTAAATTTTGCATAACTAGCAAACCATAAGAGATACACAAAAACTTACTGCACAAAAAATGTATATCAGGATAAAACACACAATGTATGTCATATATATATATTTTTTTTTTTTTTTTTTGTGGAGTTGATCGCTTTTTAAGATATTCGTTGTTTTTTGGTTTCAGCTTTGAAAACTTATACTTTTCTTATATATGAATTTGTCAATTGCTGTCCACACAAAGGAACTTCAGTCACATAGCAACCAGCTTTTGAACTATACATTTAACCTATGGTACTCCCTTATTTTCCGTCTACTTAAATGCAAGCAGGTAATAAGACTATTTCTGCTAATTTTTCTTGATTAGATTCAGGTAAAAAAAAACAAGCTTTTTAACAATAATTTGTTGCGAAGATGTAGAGAAAGTCATATGAATGGAACACATCAAATGTTTATCTACTATTTTCACACTTTTCGATCATTTGTACGCCTTTATTCTGGGCATCCATTTCCTATGATTATTATGGCTGTGTCTTGCCAACCCGTAATCACCGCATATGTTGGAGCGGCTTACTCTCGAACTTATAGCATTGTTCTAACGTATTCGTTCGGCCTCCTTAAGTTAATGCCCATTGTTGCAAGAGAAATTAACATTTGAGGAGTGGTAGCACTGCCTCAAACCTTGCGATAACCTTCACTGGAAACTGTTATTGACTCATTGACAGGCATAAAAAGGAGAGAACGACCCGAAGCGAGAAAAATCGTATTATGAAAACGAGAGAAAACTGTACTACAGAATGGTTGTCAAAGCATCGAATAAACATTTGATTGTCATCTGATAACATATTGCTCTCAGATTTGTTTGACCAACTTTAATTTTCGGCAGCCGGTATCTAACTACACTTAATTCAGCATATACTGCACTTTCCCAGAATCCTACCTCACGAAGAACACCGTAATTAGAAGTACCCATCCCCAATCCTAGCATACGTTTACAGAGACTACATTGTATTTTACTTAGATTATCTACCCTATCCCATCCACATACCCCACTTCCATATAGTAATGAAGACCTAACCATTGCCTCGTACATGGTTTGTATTGTTTTTACTGGCATATCTGGTATCCAGGTCAATAGTCTCAACATTTCAGAAAGCTGCCATGTGAAACCTTACACCTTGATAATCGAAATGTTTAATATGTTTAATTTCTTTCTCCCCATATGCCCATTTTTCCTGCTGACTGCACAAGTAACCATTTTTAAATGCGAATGCTTTAGTTTTAAGAATATTCACTGCCATGCCTCGTTGACTACAAAATTGTTGTAGTCCGTTTAAACCACATTCTAAACCATTTATTGTTTTAGAAAGAATAACAATATCATCAGCGTACACAAGAATTGGTATGTTTTCGCTTTCAACTGCCGGCGCATCTAAGACTTCCTCCAACATCATATTAGCAATGTCACCAATAAACAAATTAAAAAGTAGCGGAGATAATATGCAATACTGTTTAAGTCCCCTTTGCGCTATGTTGGATTCTGATGTTTTGTGCGGATCAGCCTTGATAACAAATTTAACTTTTTTATACATTTCCTTGGGTACTCTAATCATTTTTCCTGAAAATCCTTTATGTGCTCATTGAGAGCTCTGGCAGTAAAACCTTTAATTTTCCCAGACATAGATGGTGCACCATCTGTACATATACCACAACAGTCTTTCCATGAAAGATCATGGTCATTGAGATAGGAATTAATAGAAACAAAAATATCATGGCCTGTGGTTGTAGTCTCCAGCGGTCTACAGAGCAGAAACTGTTCACTGATATCCTTTTCATCAATATATCTGATAAAACCAAGGAGTTGCGGCTTGTCACCAATATCGAGACTCTCATCTACTTGCAAAGCAAATGTTCTATAAGTTTTTATTTTCTCCGTGACTTGTTCGTTGATATTGCATGACATTTCAGATATCCTGCGGCTGATTGTGTTGTTGGACTGAGGAACTTTCGAAATTTGATTAGCTGCTCCTTCGCCAAGTATTGTTGAAACTATAACTTGACATGCAGGGCCAATGATTTCCTCTCCAAGAGTATGAGGTTTCTTTTTTTTAGCTATCAGTTCTACTACTTTAAATGAGGCTTCAAGAGCAGTATCACCTATGGTCATTCTCTTTACCATTCGCACAGCTGTTTCCTTCTCCCCTTCTAATTACACTTTTCTGTGACACACTAGGATGCTTTGTTGTAAGATGCCGCTTCAGTTTGCTAGGTACCATGGCCTCGTTGCTAAATGTTTCGCCACAAACTAAACACACAGGGATAGGGTTTTCCTCGTTGTTATTCCACTTAAATCCATACGCTAAGTAACTGTCCTGGTATGTTCTTTTCTTTCGTTTGTCTTCTTTATGTGGTGAATTCGACGGTCCGGGAGAAACTGTAAGATTTGGCTTCTTAAAGCAAGCAGTGGGAGCCGACTGTTCACTTTCACTGTCCTGGCGTTTACGTTTAACAATGAACTTATCCATAGCTAAACACTGTGAATCAACGCGAGGAAGACAACTGAAAGCGCCAAGCGGCGTACACTTTTATATATTCATGTCGAAGTCTCGGGAATGTTCGTGAGGAAGCGAGTAGTCTCGGGAATGTTCGGCAGGGTATGGCTGTAATGCTATCTGTGGGATACCAGTATAACTGAATTATTGAAATGAATCGACCACTATCACCATCTGCCGTGCATGAGAGTAATCGATTGATTTGACTTATTTTATTTCAAGACCTTACAAGACTTAAGGCTTGAGTAGAAGGTATTTTTTTTTTATTTATCTCAATATCTCGCGGCACCCTAGGGTGCCGGGGCACACCGGTTGGGAACCGTTGGTCTAAGACATAGGTAGGGAACTGGCACTCATTGAGAGCAGAAAGTCTTTCACCTCCTTCAGTAATTCAAACTAGCTACTTTACGGAGGGATCGTACACTGAGTACTTTGCACTCCCAGGATGGAGTGATGTTATCATGATGATTTCCCTCCACTGTGAGTGCTCAGACACCTTTTCTAAGAGCTTGCAAATTAACAATGATGTTCTGATGATATATCATGCTGATTGGTGATACAACTAAATTCAGATGGTGTAACTGTTCTGACAAACATTCAATTCTGAAATGTTATTACTATAACACTTCGTGGCAATTCAGGCCAGGAATTCTCTTTTAACAAAACGTTTGCCCACTCCTCTTGACACAAATTATTAAAATATTAGTTTTCCTTTCTATCTGCCTTAGAACAAGATTAATTTTTAATATTGCAGAGTGGAAAAACAAGGGTTTACTGTTGCAATTTAAATATTACTTCCCTTTGTTGCAAAGCGACTGATTTCTTAATTTCTTTTTATACCAGCACTGAAATTTAATTTATTTCCCAAATTCCTTTATTTTTTAATCCAATGTCCAACTTCAAACAATTTTCAAGAGAAGATATTTTCAGAATGTTTATTCACTGCATCGCGAAGGTACAGCGTATTGTATAGCAACATTTTCAAATATTGTGCCCGCGCTAAAGAGACGACTCCGCAGTACTTAAGATGCAATTAAACATTCCTTTGTAAAGTAGAATCAAGCTGAAACATTTAAGGTCATAGACCAGGTTTGAGTCTTCCCATTTCAGCCAGGTTCACTAATTGGGATACTATCGCAGTATGACTGCAACGGTATAAATTCTCCAATTTTTACGGTAAACCAAGAGGATCTCAAATACATTTTCAAATAATATATCCTAATTACGATTTACAATGTCGCAAGTGCTTTAAGTTTCGATATTTATAGTTTAACCAACCATTAGGTCAATAAACTGTGGCAAATTATTATTTCAGACAAGCCGTGTGCAAGAGAAGGTTGGAAAGCTAAAATCAGACTGAAAATTCAATACCATAATCGGGATTTGACACACAGATTTCCCGATTTCCGTCTTGAAACTCTTAAATGAGCATGCCATGGCAGCATATCTTTAAGACTGTAAATTTCTTTTCTTTAATTAGGTGGGCACATGTAAAATGTTTAAATATGGAAATACACGCAAACTTGAGAAAAGAACATATAGCAAAGTAGGTTTATAAACTTTCAACTTACTTGTCAGAAAGGACATATTCACAACTTAGCAGATGCAATTACGTATTCTTTAAATCAGAGAAACATTGTTGCTGTACGTGTAAATTGGACCAGTGCCATTAAAGGAGACGTTTTACAGAACGCAAAGCAAAACAAAAACCAGAGGAGAGGAAAAACTGCTGTCCTCATTATATTCCTCAAGTAATTCACAAGACTAAAATTTATCGCTCCCCTTGATGTTAGTACAATGGCTGCAGCGCCAGGAGTCACGCTACTTTCAATTGTTCGTGCTAAAACCACATTACGCCATTTTTGTTCCAAGGCTTATGACGTATACAAAGTTTCCATTCAAAGCAACGTTCATCCGTCTGCAACCCTTCCTTCATTTGTCTTGTGAGCCGGCATGCAAGAAGAAGGATTCTACAAGCCGTGAGAATACGCACATGTGCTAGTGTTTTGTTAATGATGGAAACGTACACTCAAGGAATAATGAGCAAGCGCTTGTTAGAGAGTTACCTTCACATTTAAAACTCAATAAATTGCTTTTGGTTATCAGCAAAGTACTACCACCCATCAGAGTCTATCACTGCAATTGTATTGAAAGTTGGTAAATGCCTTCACTTAATTGAAGTCAGTTAACACATTTTGAAGGAACGCTGAATATATTTTCTTGTCAGAACCAGATAAAATCTTATTTCGAAAGATAGAGTTAGACTGGAAATTTCAATTTCATAACCTCAAGTTAAATCACGGTTCTCAATGTCTCCGTCCAGTTACTCTAACTACTGAGCTACCATG
Source organism: Hymenopus coronatus (assembly GCA_030762935.1). Lineage (NCBI taxonomy): Eukaryota > Metazoa > Arthropoda > Insecta > Mantodea > Hymenopodidae > Hymenopus > Hymenopus coronatus. Next base: position 6,449,289 of record CM060890.1, on the reverse strand, counting down.
GCAGTATGCCGACACAACATTAAATTCTCCAACTGACTCGAAATTTTCCCGGTAAATCTCGAATCAGTTGGGGAATTTAATATTGTGTCGGTATATTAGCATGGTAGCTGAATTGGACAGAGTTCAGGAAATCCATGGTTCAAATTCCAGCTATGGCGTTGAATTATTCACTCCGATTTTACATTTCCAACTCCTGTCATACACATGGCTAGTATGAAATAAACGGCAAATTGACAAATGTATCACTATTATTCGATTATTGTAATTCAATTGTTTATATACATTTTTGAGTTTTAGAAGCTGCGGCGTTGTGGTCAAGTGGTTAGACCGCTCGCCTCTCACCGGAAGCGGCCGGTTCGATACCAGGGAACCTGATGTGAGATGTGGTAGACGAAGTGGCCCCTAGGAGGGTTTTCTCCTGGTTCTCTGGTTTGCCCGTCATTCATTCCAAACACTGCTTCATAATCATCTTTCATGTCATTCATTTCACCGTCATTTCATATCGCCCAATTCCTCATTATCATACCAGACGTTGGACTGATACTGACCTTTGTGCTGCAAAGTCTCTGTTCCTTAACATGGTCTGACCCCAGGCACTGATTTTCAAATCCTGGTTGGTGTAAGTCCTACATACGAGGTGGGTAAACAGAAATAGTAAGAAAGAAAGTAAGCAAACAAGAAAGAAGGAAAGAAAGAAATAAAGAAGGATAGAAATAAAGATAGAAATATATAAAGAAAGAATTAGAGCAGTTATTGCAAGCTACATCAGACTTATAAAAGAATATATTTTCAATATAAATAAATTGTCCAGCATTTCTATTGGTTTCTTCTAGCCTAGTGATTTTCAAAACTTGCTGTTTCTCATCTATAGTTATTTTCCAAATCTAATTTTATGAAAAATCTATTTTTGTTTAAGTAAAAACATCTGTAGGAAACGTTCATGCTCTAATGTTTCTTTTCTAATTTATTTTGTTTTACTTCTCAACAAAAAAAGTCTAATTTCAAGAATGTGTTAAGGAAAATTACACCAGACGTGATGAATGCTGTTTAAAAAAAATAGTTAAACAAAGTGAAACTAGATTCACAACCTGCAAAAGATAAAAAAAATATTGTTATATATAATTCTCTATTTATTACAACTATATAATAATATAAAATAATAAATAAAGTCAAAACAATAAATTCTAATCATATTATAATGTAAACTGAATTTATGGTGAAAGAAAACATAATGAATATATATCATGCTATAGTAACCTGGTGCAGGTTTTAATGTTTATAACCTTTTGCATTGTTTAACCACAACATTACACATTGTAAAACAAACATACGTAATTTTAATACAAATAGTTGCTGATGTGCTATGTAACACCTGCAGTTGGCGAGCAACGGAAGCTGTAGAGCCAGGATGAGTAGACAGGTATGAACCGGCTGCTAGCCAAATCAGAAATGTTTGTGTGAAGTGATTGTAGGATCTATGTTTAGTAGTGTATGGAAAGAATAACTAATAGGTACATATCTATAGAAAAAGTACCAGAAGACTGGAGTTATTTTGTGATTGTCCATCCCATATGAAACTGTGTCCAGTCCACATAGGTAATGCAGACTGGTGAGGAGTAGATCCATCTATTGAGCGAGTTTTGATCATTAATTTGTACCATTCATTCTTTGGAACACAAATGAGTTTGCGTTTGGTAATATCAGAAATTGAACGTGCCAAATAGAGCGAAGTTTGTGAAATGGCAAGTTGTCCCCTCTACGAAGATTGATGACATCAGAGACTGAGGTGGAGTCGCTACACTTATTGTTCGCTCTGGAACGGTGGTACTACCGCTCTTGCCTCCAAGTTTTGTTCTCTGTCCAAAAACTGTTCGGAGATCCCGTGCTGCTCCAAATATAGGCAAGTAGGCAGTGAGCTTCAATCTTTACTTACCCCAAATATGCACCTTACCGATTATGTAACACATGAAAGCTCCAAACCCACATTGTCTTTAAACATTTTTGGACATCAATGATACAGAAGTAATGAGTATTCATAAAATCAAAATATTAAACATCTATAGATGCTAACGAAACAAGTACACATTGCTTGAAGAAATAAAATAAATTCTGTGGATAAAGATACTTTTAAAGTAAGAATATAGTTCTTAAGATTAATACAAACAAATTAAAGCTTACCATTAGCAGCTCTAGCTAAGAGATTAGTACATTCCTGTGGTTTTCCTGCTGTGAAAATGCTGCTAGCAATCTAGTACTCTGTTCAGAGGCACGAGGTGACTACAACACCTGAAGAAAAGGCCTTGCAATACGATGTATTAGTGATACATTTGAGTCTTTAGCGGATCCTTTTATCGCAAAAGTTAGCGTGTTTTTATATATCAACGGTAGTTTTAAATTAGTTGTTTAAATTTTTATTTCCAAAAATAAAAGTAGTCCGGATAGAGGTTTAAATTTTCATTGCAGTACTATCGTTAATGACTATTAAAAGGAAACTGACAACATATTAAGAAAGAAGAGCATCTTATTAAATGTAGTATTATGTTATTATACTTGACTCTTTTACAGGAATAAGAACTTTCCTGAGCGCCGCTCTCAGTGGAATGAGAACCACCTGAGTACAATAGTTTTAACACCAAAATATATCTACATACCACATTTAAACGATGTTTAAATTCCTGGAGAACGTCTTTGAAATGTACCAACTACTGTGAAAAGTTAAAGCATATATCTTTTGCCCAATGAATTAATATTAATTCTAACCTTTAAGGGAATATATCGTTTATTCCAATTGCTGAATTTGAACTACCAATTAACTATGCTGAAAATTGACAAACAATGTTTTACTAATGGTCATACTCAAATTTGTTTTGTCGCAAACTTTATCAGAATTTTTCCGTTTTCTAAACGGTCTACACGAAGCAATTATTTACTGTTTTTTTTAAATTTATACTACCTTTCAAAAGTAAGTCAAAGAAAATAACCATACACCTTTTTTAAAAATGTATATTTTTTAGGAAAGAGATTATTGAGTTTTGAAAAAAAAAAAAAGGTTCTAGGAATTACAAAAAGTAAACATTTTTCTAAAATAATAGGGTTTAATATAAAAATTCAATAAAAATATTTGTATGTTTTATACCTACTTACTGCAAATCTTAATTTTAAGGGCAATATTTAAAAAAAAAAAAAAAAAACATTCTGTAGATCAATTTATTACAGCAATGAATTTTGACAGTAAAATGCATATTTTAGTACTTAAAATTTTGGAAAACGTAAAAATATTAGTATTGTTAGATGTAATAGTATAAAAATGTCAACAAGATCTTATATACAGCCTGGCTTTTCCAAAGTTCAGAGATGCATTAAATTAAATATGCCTGCCCCAGCAGCTCTTCACCATTCAGTGTAATCATATTCTTTCCGTTTAGAGAAACATTTAATCTTATGCGCAGAGTTGATCTTCTACCCTTTGTAGTTTCCAACGGTATCGACGCAGATTTGGAGTGACAAAACACATCACCAAAAGCTCTGTTGTAAGCCTCAAGCGTCCCTGGAATAGAAAAACCAACAGATGAACCTTCGTCTGCTTCAGCTCGCAGCATGAACACATATTGCCCATTTGTGAGCACTAGTTTTGGTATCCGCAACAGTAGCATTACCAGTACACAATTTTGCTATAATCGGAATTCTGTTCAACTCACTAATATAATTCTTTGGTTTGTATGCATTATTTGACGAAAACATAGGAATGCAACGATCTCCTTTGGAAAGTAGGTCTCCAAAACCGAGACAAGGTAGTTTCAGGTCAAATGCAAACAATGTGCCCCTTACTTTATTTCGCTTCATTTTCTTGCACAGATTTACTGCTATTACTGAAACGCATCTTGGGTTTTCTAACAGCTGAAAATAAAAAAAAAAAAAAAAAAAAAAAAAAAAAAAAAAAAAAGAAACTACATCACCTAGAGAAGTTTTTCTCTACCCTGCAGCTGAAAAGGATGACATCGCTGCCCAGAGTAACATCTTAGGATAGCTTGCTCTACTTTTCTTGCGAAAGTTGCCAACATTCAGCTCACCTAGAAACAGTGTGGCTTGTTTAACACTGAAGTAGATAAGATCCCATAATTATCGACGATATTTATAATCTTCAGAGTAACGAAGATATACTGAAATGTAACGTAAGAGAGTAAGAACCGTGATATTCAAATGCTTGCGAGTGAAGTAGTGAGATTTATTTTTTCATTATATTATTAATTCTCTTTCCCATACTTTTGTCTTTGTTTTCTTCATTTAGCACACTATATAAAGCTTCTGGACGACGAAAAGGTGAGCATCGTTAAAAACGCTGGCTGCACCAAATGTAGGAAACCGGAAGAGGCCAAAAGGCTTATTTCATTAAAACAATGACCACGTTGATGGTTCATTGTTTTAGACGAAGTGATGTGTTACGGTAATCTAAGAAAACTGCCCTTGATCCTTACACCAATATCTTCGCCTTCCTTGGTTCCTGTATAGTTTTATGTTAAATCTGAGCGTCTTTCTCTTCCCGTTCAATCTACATGATCTTTCCATTTTATTGATAATGTTGGATTTTTCGGTTAAAATAGGGGGCATGGCATTTCCATGGATATCTGCTGGGCCCATCTTGTTATTCCTAATGGTTAAAATGTCACTATTGTCATGAAGTAGAATAGTTCAGTACGACCCAAAATATTTAAACATTGCATGCTGCTGTAGCTCCACATTTTCAAAATTCTATCCCATTTCGTGAATATTGTACATAAAATATGGAATATATTGTAATATACATGTATGGAATATATGCTCTATGTTTCCACCGGCATGGAACAATAACCAAGGCAAGTTATTTCTTCCTGATCAATTGATATACAGATACCCTTAAGAGTAAGGTAAACGTCACAGCTGGACATCACTACATCGAAGATATTCACAGTCAAGAAGACCATTTCAACTCAAAAAGAGCTCTTTCTTTGCTAAAATACTATGCAGTATTGAAGAAAAAGTAAACCTTTGGAGAAAAATAGAAAATGAATGTTTCAGAAGAGTTACTTAGAAAATGGGCTCTTTGGGGAGCTACAAATTTACCAAAGCAGTGAACAGAGCAGCTAGCTTCTTGGGACTGGTAGCAGGGTTCTAAACTACTCAAAGAATTATTATGTACATTAAAACGCCCTCATGCTCCATCGCTCAGCGCTGCATGTTATAATTTCTTTGTTGCGTTCCACAGGTGCACCGTTAGCATGTATTCTCTCATTCTCTCACACTTGTGAACTAGTATCTAACCCATACTTCTTTTCTCCAATATGTAGTCCGAAAAGACAAAGGTGTTTTGTACATCAATATATTATATTAACCCATCTTTTTGTGGGAACTTTTCGTTACTTGTATAAGTAATAGTACAATTATGTTTATATTAGATTGCTTAATCATAAAAAGTGTACTATCTTTGAATGTTTGTTAATAATAATCTGCTCCATAAATGTGCACAGTTTTCATTAGAACACACATAGACTTACTGATTGAAAAACATACATTTAAGATTTCATCTAAAACAGACGAATCTATAACATTAAACATATTGAACAAATAAATTATATTGATCTAGAAAAAACTGAGATAATATGTAACTGCAATTATTATTTTCAGTAAAATTGTACTTACTAATATTTTACATTCTCATATTCTTTATGTTGTTTTATATACACATAGTTTCGATAGTCTACACCTTTGGGAGTAACATGAATGTTTCCTGTTGTTCTTAGCATAGATAAGAGAATAAGATATTCTGCACGGAGTTTCTTCTTAACATTTAAGTTAATATTGTTATCAAAAGGGTAATTATTGCATCAGTCTGGTTTTAAAGGCTATACAGGTATTATTTACACAAAATTTCACGCAAGTTAAATTTAAGTGAATTTTCATAATAAAAAAACTTTATTTATTTAATTCTCCCTTCCTTCCTTCCTTTTTTCTTACATGGTCTTCATTACATGGAGCCTTCCTTTCTTCCTTTTGCTTAATAATACATCAAGTAAGCAATAATAAACCTATGCTTTGAGCATTTAATTACTCCGGATAAAAACTATGCTAATTAATTTCTCAACCAATAACTCATAGACGAAATTGAATAACACAAGAATTGGCAGGAAAAAAAAAAAGCGTTATGGAAGGAAAAGCAGAACAGAAAAAAATAAAAAAACAATGGGAGGAAATAAATATCACAGTCTAAAACGTTAGTACGAAGTTAAAATACGGGTTCTAATATTCTGTATGTGTAATTGAAATCGAAACAAAAACTTTCCACTGCTTTCGATGTTTGATATAGAAAACCATTTGCAACGATTATATTCAACCGCGGTGTAGGTCGCCAAGGTTTACAACGTTATAGGGATGACTTTTTCCTGAATTTTATTTAAAGGGTAAATGACATAGTAGCGACGGCATTATTGTGTGGGTCAGTTGGTCCGGTTAGGGTGGAACCTAGTGACATTTCCCTACCTTTTGTCTGTCTTTGCTGCTCCGGTGTTAGCTCAGGTTTTTCTTCTTCATCGGCGAGCATGAATTCCTCGGTACAGGGCGTGGTACAGAAGGAAATACAAGAGGTAGTAAGAAAATAACAATAATCACTGGTTCGTAAATATTATTGAAGAAAATTGCATGGTATAATATTACACGGTATAAACCCTAACCGTTGACAACCAAGTGACACCTGCAAACATGATTATAAACTGGGGAACGCAAAACCATGACTTCTTGGTTCAACCGCGGTGAGCAATGTGGCGCGATTTTATTTCAGCGACCGACATAGTGTCGCCCTTGGTATCTAGCGTAGAACTGCCCAAAACGGTTGTGAATTTTAAACTTAAACATCCTTCTGTATGAATAGCGTCACTTCTTGCTATTGGTTGCATGTACTTATGCCTCTATTCCCTAAAACCACTCAACGTTAAACAAAGGACAGAGCAATAACCTTTCTAGAATGTTTCCTTTTGAATGCTCCACTAACAATACTACGGAAATCTGTGCATTTACAGTTACAACCACGTTTCAACCCTTGTCGTCTTAGCGTGTAGAATAGTAACAAAAACACAAATATTCACAAATAAAATAATAGCTGAAGCAAAGCTTATAACCCCTTACTATGATTAATACTATATTACTATATACAAAGGCTATCTATTTCATTAAGTACAATTATTACTAACAGTTCATTGCGCAATACATCTTATTTTTACATATTATTGTTAGTTACATAATTTCGATGGTTTAAGCGGATATTGAAGAGTTACCGTCTCACATTTGAACATGGTCGCCGGGTAGCGCAGTGCTGAGCGCCCGTGGCTTGATTTCCGGCTCTGACTAAGACCTCTGACTAGCTCATGGGGACTATGGTTTAGAAAATACGGAGAAAACTCTCCCATTCCAACGCCATCCTACTATCAGGGGTAACGAACAGCACCAGCTGGGTGCCTCTCCACCTCAGAAATGGGCCATTGCTCGGTAAAATGGAGTATCCCTGAAGTGACAGAACATATTGGGAATACTAGAAGGCAATAATTGCTAACATCGCATATCACATGCTGATGACAAGATAGTTGTACAGTAAACAGAAGATAACTTACAAGAGCAGCATACGGATTAAGCCAAAAGGCAATGCACTAATATTTAACCATATCTACAAATAACACAAAAATAATGGTTTTTAAAATGAAGAATGTGATCACATAATAATAACAATAATAATAATATGATAAAGACAAATTTAAACAAATATTCTATTTGAATTGTGATAATATTTTAACTTTGACAAAGACATTGAGAAGAAAGGTAATAGATTTCGAGGTATATTGGAATAATTGGAAGAACTATGAGAACAAAAAAAAAAAAAAAAAAAAAAAAAAAGATGAAAGAAACCAGATTGAACTTCCCTAAAGTTATGGCTCCGAATCATTGACAGTAACAAAAAAGAAATATCATGCATAAAGGCAGCAAATGAGGTTTATGACATATATAAGGGGATGCACTTAAATAGATAAAACACGGAATGAAGCACAACAAGATCAGATTTAAACATATTTTCAGTTATTGGTAAAATAGAAGAAAATGGAGGAAATAGAAGGATCATGTTGACAGAATGATAGAACATATGAATTATCGGCCAAGTAAGATCTCAGTAGACTTCAAAAGAGGTGAATGGATGTTAAAGACCAAATTATAATAGCAACTCCTTGAAAGAAAGAGAGAATTTATGTATAACATGGGAATTGAATGAAATATTGCCCCTGTTGGTTGTGTCATTAGTATGGGGAGAAACGTATAGTTCTTAGAAACATTTATAGCTAGTTATGGTCCTAAATATCACTGGAAAATGTATACAACCCCGTAAACGAGTTCCAGAAATTAAAGCCAATTCTTTCTGTGCAATTTGTAAATATAAGTAATGTTTCTCATTCTCTCTCTTCTCTAAACTGTTTCAGGTTTTCTTGTAATATTTTGTCGTAAATGTGGACGGGGTATTATTTTTTTCTTTTCTTTAGTTGTGTTATTTCACTGTATGGTATCTCGAAACTCACTTCAAGTTTAAAAATTTAAGAATGTATTGTAACTGGATTAGGAATGAAAGATCATGGTTTTTCGGGCCAAACGGGGATGGAATTTTCACATTGTGCTTCAGTTACTTTTATCAGTATGCATCTGTACCTATTTCTAAGATGCTATGTACACCAGAAGGATGATTCCGCAGTAACGTAGAAGCGAAAAGGTATTATGCGAGATTGTTTCAAATTGCTGTATTGTAGATATTGTACCGAAAGAAGGCCTTTCTCAAACCTAGCGACGGATGTCGTTTTTATAATCCAGAAAGTCAATCGGAACAAGCCACTCCAAATAACTCTGCAGTATGACTTTGTCGCTTATCCTGGAAAAAAAAATACTTTGATAACTTTCTATATAGCCTGCTCAAGCTAAAAACGAGAAGTTTTACGTCTAAATTTATCCATATGCCAGAAAAAAATTAATATTTTACCATATGTCGATATATGCAGGATATTAAATTATAAGGTAACTTCTCCCCATTGCGCTGAAATCCTTGACTCATACTACATAGTAAATGCTGAAAATATTGACCTTCTATTGTCACAAAGGCAACATATCTGGTAAACTGTTGTCCCTTAAGCTCACCAACAGAAACGCAGCGTTTTGCAGGTGATAACTCTAAACTGGCACGGATTTCATTTAGTTCATCTATTTTCTTGTCTAACAATGAATGCGAAGCTTCGAACATGTACGACCGCATGTGTGGTTTTACTTGCAGGTGGTTTAGAGTTTAGGAAGTTTTGAACAAGCTGCCTGAGTACACGGTTGGCAGCTTCGGGTTTAAAGCAAGCGTTGCATAAAAGCAAACGTTCCTCCATAGACAAGTAACACGCCATTTTGGCTGTTACGACACCTGACTCAACAGTGACACCTCATCGCGAGAATTGCCCGTCCAAGCGACGGAAGAGTGAAGGAGACAAAGTTCGCGAGAGGGCTTATCTTATAGTTAATGACCCTATCTTTACATTTTATAGACCCATATAAACGAAATTAATGAACCGTTTTATCCTATTTCCTGTTTGCATCAGAGGCTAGTAGCGCTTCGTGAACGGTTTCGACGAAAATGGCAATTACAACAGCTTCTACAAGGCTAAAACTTCAAAAAATCACTACATTCTTATTCTAAAATAAAACCTCTGATGTGTCCAACTTTTTCTAAATTTCTGAAACAAATTATTGACAAAAAACTCATTCTTCTATTTACTTCATACTAATTGAGAAAAAATTAACAAAAATGGCCTTACTACTTGCTTGCACAATAGAAGGGAATACACTGGGCTAAACCGGCAGTAAATGTGTTGCTATCGATGGAAATCCGTTTTTTGCGTGACGGGTTGACAAGTACTCCTGTGACAAAAGTTTTAAAACTTAACTCAATTACAAGAAATATCTCAAAACAGTGAACTCTACGAAAACATGTATATAACATAAATTGTGTGTTTTAACGATATGTAAATTTTCTGCATAGTAAATCTTTGTCTGTCTCTGACGGTTTACCAGTTATTCAAAATTCCGCAAAATTCATCGAAAATAAAGAGGACTTTAGAGGCTATTTGCAGAAAATTCCAAATATACATTTTATTTGTCATATAAACGACGATATTCTAATCAAAATCGTTATAGCCATTTTTTAGAAAGTCAAACTTTTGAAAATTGTTCCATGTAAAGGGTAGTTGGGGTGGGAGGATTTTCTTGAAAATCTTCGTGTCGTATCCTTGGAAGATACTGAACTTAAATACCGAGTTTGGTATGTAACGTACTTTTCGTTTTTGAGCTATGCTGCCCACAAACACGCACACACACATACACACATACACACACTGACAGACAGACACACACGGACATGTTTCTAAACCTATTTTCTTTTCTTTTTTTCATTTTTTTTTTTCAAATTAAAATCAGTGAAATCTCGGTATCGAATTTGTGGGTGCAATACAATACCTACAATACACTATATACACAGTGCGTGTAGAGAAGGTAAAATGGGACCTGAGGACTCCTTTTAAAGTAAATAGAAGGCATTTCATTACCTTTAAACTAACTGCATTATTTTATTTTCCGCACAAACAATATACTGTGCCTGCTTGCATCCACCGCACCATCGTAGAAAGGAAACTCTTGTGTGGTCAGTAGGCAGTAGCAGTTTCTTAATGCATTATTTAGAACAGACCCATTTTATACTTTCTCTATACGCACTATGTACATAGTGTATAGAGAAAGTATTGCACTCCACCCAAAAATTCGATACCGAGATTTCACCGGAAATATATGTTTTAAGGTCCCCAATATCCAAAAAAAGCATTTTCACAAAAAGGTCCGTGTGTGTGTGTGTGTCCGTGAGTCCGTGTGTCTTTTAACACGATAACTCAAAAACGAAAAGTCGGTAAAATACCAAACTACCCTTTATATTGAACTTTTTTCGAAAATTTTGATTTTCTCAAAAATGGCTCTAACGATTTTGATTAAAATTTCGTATATTAAAAATATTTACCTGACAAATAAAATTTATATCTTTTGAACTTTCTGGGAGTACTCTGAAGAGTAGTTTATTCTGGATGAATTTTACTAAATTTTGAATAACTGCTAAACCGTAAGAGATGGACAAAAAATTACTACACAAAGAATGTAGAGCACGTTAAAACACACAATTTATGTTATATATATTTTTTCGTGGAGTTCGTCGTTTTTGTGACATTCCTTATTTTTGGTTTCTGCTATAAAAAACTTATACTTTTCTCATAGGGGAACTTGTCAACTCCTATCCATATAAACAAAGGAACTTCATTGACATAGCAACCAGCTTTTGACTATCATTTTAACCTATGGTAGTCACTTATTTCGTTTCTACTTACAAGGTAGCAAGTAATAAGACTATTTCTGCTCATTTTTTCTGATTAGCATTAAGTAAATAGAAGTATAAGATTTTTAAGAATAAATTGTTGCAGGGATATAGGGAAAGGTACACATCAGATTTTTTAAAATGGACCCACTTTATCCTCTGACCCTCTTTAGACTACCAAACCCTGTCAACGAATTAAACTCTAATGTCCTTCTTCTGCTACAAATTGGATACTCCAATAGTAGACTGAGAGATCTTTTATACTTTCTCTAGCACGTATGTGCATTGTGGCTAAAGAATGTGTTGAATTCCATCCAAAAATTTGGTGTCGAGGTTTCACCGGAAATATATATTTTGAGGTACCCTGAGTCCGATACAAAGGATTATGTATATGAGGTGTAGTTTGACAGCATAACTCGAAAAGGAAAAGACTGTTAACAATTAAAATCGGTATTTATATTTAGTGTCTTCCAAGGATGTGACACGGGGATCTAAAGAAAACCCCTCCTCACCACAACCTCCCTTTTACATGGAAAGGTTTGAAAGTATTTTTTTTTTTTTTTTTTTTTTTTTTTTTTTTTTTTTTTTTTTTTCCCACAAAAATGACTCCAACGATTTGGATTAAAGAACCGTATATTAAAGATATTTACATTACAAATAAAAACATATATTTTTCAATTTTCTGGGAGTACGTCCTGAAGACCCCTTTATTCTGGATGAGTTTTGCAGCATTTTGCATAACGGTTAAACCGTAAGAGATGGACAAATACCTAATACATAAAATGTATAGAAGTCCTTAAAGCACATAATTTATATCATATAGGTTTTTCTTGTAGAGTTGGCCGTTTTTGAGATATTCTATGTTATTGGTTTCAGTTTTAAACAAGGCACCTTCTGAAACAGGAGTATGCAAAGCGAACCGAACCTCAATTGTTCACACAGCGGCCAGTTTTTAAAAGATTTAACTATTGCTTATCATAATGTATTCGCTTATTTCCCTTCAATTACACGGAATCAAGTAATAACAGAATTCTGCTAATGCCTATCTCGATTAGGATAATGTAAATAAAGAATAATCATTGTAAGAATAGTTTTTATTTGAAATAGCTAGAGAAACTTATGTGAATGGAACACATGGTGTGTGGCGAGAATGCTCAACACCAGTCAAGTTACCAACAGATGCTCAGAACTGTTTGCTCGAAACTTTATGATGAGTAATCATTAAACCGTTCCTGAATTTAATCCCGAGCTGCTTGATACCAAATTGGCGAACTTCCAGAATCTTAAAAAAAGTTACGTTTATTTTCCGTCGTAAAGTAAGGAGTTTAATTTACCGTGATTCAAACTGTTATACGGAAAATCACTTATCGATAACTGGTAAGCTGGCGATGATCCCAGCGCTACGATCACTAAAGCAGAAGAAGCACAAGATGCGCCAGAGAGTATGTTCTTTTATTAACCTTTTGCTACTGATATCTCCACTGTTCCTATGTTCTATATTGCCATATTTTATATTTAATTGAAACACACTTTTAATTCTTTTGACTGCTCAATCCTTTCCTAAATGCTCACTTTGTGCTCTTTCAGCAAACTTCTAAACGCCTCTTAGTCTTGTTAGCAAATTAATTTGATGAACTGTAGCTTGAATCAAATGAAGCTCCATGTTTACTGAGATTTCTAATTACATTCACTACTATGAGTTCGAGCTAACTGTTCTTGTAGCGTAACAATGACCTCTTTTCTAGCAACAAATTTGTAACTTGAACTTTTTTCAATATCAGCATCACCAAAGTTTTTCCTACCATAGAATTATAACTTATGTGTTTTTCATTATTCGTTGATTTTAAAAACGAATTTATTTACCGCAAATAATTAATTAATACAAAAATAATTACAATTGCATGGGAATGCACTGTGGGCTAGCTAGTTTAGATGCACAGCCCAGTGAATTTTGAGGAAAGAGTTCCTATTACATTTATAAATAGCAAATATTTTATTAATAATATTTTCATTCTATACTATTCTAATGGCATAAAATGGGTTCCTCGTGACAGAGCTCGATTCTGTTCACAATGTATTGTAGCTGTCTTCTCAGGCGAGATAGCATGACTGCCTGACCGACGTCGCATATAAGAGGGAAGAGATGAGAACGGAGAAGTCACCACAACAAAGCTCTCAGATATTCTCTCTTGCCTAGCTGACCTAGAAGAAGACCGATATTAGCCAGCCTACAACATTCGCACACTAACCGTCAAATTTCGAACCAAGCGTTATGTTGCCAATGTGATCATGTGCAGGCATCATGATCTCATAATAAATGAAACACAAACCTACAGCAAAAAGAAACAATTTTAATGAAACTTGTAAAAAAAGTTAATCAACAAAATTTATTTGAGGAATATTCCAGGAAGCTAGCTCAAAGAAATGACAGAAATAACTAAAAATAAGAAGAAGAAAAAGTATAGCAAAAAACAATGAGTCGGTTACTTTGAACCAGCCCTGCATGTACTTTGAACTTGGAGGAGAGCCCCAATAAGCATGAGAGAATGGTTATAGGTAGTCGTAAACACACCTCGCCTTTGGTTTTTCATCTTAATCACAAAACAAGTTATGTGTAACAGGAATATAAAAAAACAACCCAAATAGTCGTACACTTCTGCTACATACCGCCATATTGTTTACAAAAATCGGGAGTTGCTTACGTCTACATCTCGGGCTTGGTCAGCCTCTTAGAAAAATAATTTTCACACCGCACAAAATATGAAATAAATCATTATCTAATAATACACAAGTAATACAGGTGTAAACTAACTGAAAAGCTGAAGCCATGGACGACTGAGCACGTGGTCATCTGGCAGGAAACAAACGGTTACTGTAGCAACGGTCGTGCCGCACTCACTTGTTTTTCCTTTTGTAGCGCTTTCGTCAGACCCCAACAGAGTGAAATAGAGCTATAGTGATTATATTACTGAAGATAGAAAACCAAGCTATAATTTTTATAACTGAAGATAGGAATTCTTTATTTGCCTAATGGACAAAATATCAAAAGTTATCCGTTTCAAAAAAAAAAAAAAAAATCTGATGTCATATACTCACATGACTTTCTTTCACTGTTCTTCAATTTGACTTCTTATAAAATCATTATTCTTCTTTCTACACCAAGATAAGCATTACCAGAATGTAATTATTACTTAGTTCCTTATAAGGGGAAGGCAACTAAAGGAACGCGCTATGTTAAAGTGATAGTCAAATGTTTTAAAAGCTATGGTGTGGTTGTCAATGAAATTGGCGTCTTTGGCCAGGAGTAGAACAAAAGAAAAACGGACATCTCGTATCTTAGTCTAAAACGGGTCAACAGATTAATCGGGTCAGTTTTAAAACTTTGCTGTTTACACCAAGGTCAAGTGACATGTACAACATGCTACTACCTACCGGAGAAGACTGCAACTTCTAGCTCACTGTGAACGTTAAAGCTTATAGAAATTGTGTTTTTTGTAGCTGTGGTAAATGAAAGAAACAAGTCTTGTAAGGGTAACGGCCGTATTGTTTACATATTTAAAATAAAACTTTGTTTATTTTCTTTCTTTTGCAACATAAACAACAAGGAATTTTGCTCAGCTGAAGTTTATAATCCAACACAGTCCTTGTATTTGAGGTTAAGACACTCCAACGCTCATTAATCGCATTTCAGTACTACCAACTTATGATTATAAATATTACTACATTTTGGGTTAATCGGATCAGTAAATTACGAGTTAAAGGGGTCAATGCTGTTTTCAGTGATTTAAGTTTTTATCATTATTGTTTTTTTACAGATGCCTAGTAATGCTTATAAATCGTCTCGTATATGGACTGAGGACGATATGAAGAAAGCCATTAACGGTTTTCGACAAGGAAGAAGTCAACGCCATACCACTGTACTCTATGGAATTCCGCATTCTTGCGTGCAACGCAAGCTGCAGAGTGATCATGATGAACCTTGACACGATAAAGGTGCACAACCGATATTTAACAAAGAACAAGAAAGGAAACCAGTTTCTAGACTACTGAAACTCAGTGCCTGTGGATTTGGTGTGGATTCTATCACTGTGCGGAGGGCAGCATTTGATTTTGCCAAATCAAATAAAATCAAACATAATTTCTCACAGAGGAAGCAGATGACCGGCAATGACTGGCTAATCGGATTCCGAAAACAGAATACAGGAGTGACGTTAAGAACGGCGGAGGCTCTTTCTCTTGCTCGTGGTAATGACCTCAACAGAAAGGATGTAGCTGATTACTTCAGTCTCTTAAAGGAGACTTTACAGGTTAGTGATTTAATTAATAAGCCTCAACTGATATATAATGCCGACGAATCTGGCTTTTAGATGAACAGTAAACCTATAAGAAAACATTTTGCTCAGAAGGGTGCTAAGGCAGTGTATTCTCAAGCTTGTGTTGAGAGAGGGGAGCTTGTCACGATATTGGCTTGCACAAGTGCAACTGGGAACTTTATTCCTGCATTGGCTTTTTTTAAGGGCAAAAAATATCTTCAAGAATTTTCGGATGGCTTCCCAAATGGATCTCTCTTGTGACCATGTCAGATTCTAGATGGATCAATGAAGAAATTTTTGCAGTGGCTGCATCACTTCTAGGCCCATCGAGTACCTGGAACATGTTTGCCGCTAATAAATGGTCATGGATCTCACAAAGCTCGTCTTCACGACATTCATATGGTATGTCTACCAAGTCACACGACTCATAGACTCCAACCATTAGATAGATCATTCTTCAAGGTCCTCAAAGCTTATTATGACAATGAGTGCAATAAAGTTGGGCTTAACGCAGAGGGAGAGCGAAAGATTACAAAAGTAAGATTTGGAAGAATTTTTAAAGAAGCTTGGCGTCAATCAGTAACACCAGCGATTGCTAGGTATAGATTTTTGTTTACCCTAAACGAAAATGTGTCTGATCATGAATATTTACCAGGAGAATGTTTGATCACCCCAGAACGTCATATTTCAGAATATGAAAATGCAACTCTATAGCTTGAGGATGCTATTCCTAATTTCAGTGCAGAGCACGCATCAACATCCACGATGACCTTCCGTGATCTGCTACCGTCTCCTATAAAAAGACCGCAACGTAAAGAGTCAGAAAGGAAACAGAAAGCGACTCTTTTAACTTCTCCACAGAATGTAGAAGTAAGACAAAGGTTGGAACTGAGACCTAAGTCTAGAAAAGAAACCAGTGTCCTGCCTGAATCAAACAAGTACGGAACAAAAGGTGCAAGAAAACGACTATTGCCCTACTCTTCTAGCGAAAAGGTGCCAAAGGAAATTTCATTTGTGGCAAATATAGGTTATGTGTCATATTTAAGTGTCTAATTTTCAAGAAACAAACAATTTTAGACTGGCCCTATTTACCTTGATGACTGACCCGATTTATACTGAATCCTTAGGGTAAATCGGGTCGTGTACAGAAGTGCTATTAACCTCAGTGTTTTATATATCCTAAATGTTCATAAAAGTGTATCAATTGTTTTTGTTGCTTAAGGACTTAAGTAATCTAGAATATATAGTTATGTTTATTAACATGAAATTTTAAGCGCTATTATTATTTCTATAATTTTCGACCCACACCAAATGCACAGGCACTGAGTTTCAGTAGTCTGGAAACTAGTTTTCTTTCTTGTTCTTTGTTAAATATCGGCTGTGCACCTTTATCGCGTCAAGGTTCATCATGACCACTCTGCAGCCTGCATTGCACGCAAGAATGCGAAATTCCATAGAGTTCAGCGGCATGGTTGGCGTGGTCTTCTCCCTTGTCGAAATACGTTAGTGGCTTTCTTCATATCGTCCTCAGTCCATATACGAGAGTGCGCTAGGTTTGGTTAAGTGTATGTAAATGACCTGGATAGAAATAGGGGATAAAAATGGATTTTACCAAAACTATTTCCAAGGATTCTTAAAAAAAGCAATGCAAATTATTTTTTTTTGTAGAAAAAAATCTGAAGTGTTCCATTCACATAACTTTCTCTACATCTCTGCAACAAAATTTTATTAAAAAGCTTATGCTTCTATTTATTTAATTCTAATCGAGAAAAAAATTAGCAGAAATAGTATTATTACTTGCTTCCTTGTAAGTGGAAGCAAAATAAGGGAGTACCATAGATTAAAGTTATAGCAAAAAGCTGGTTGCTATGTGACTGACGTTCCTTTGTTTGTATGCACAGGAGTTGACAAACTTGTGTTTGTTTTTGAAAGCTGAAAACAAAAACAAGGAATACATCAAAAACGATAAACTCCATAAAAATGTATGTAACATAAGTTGTGTGTTTTAACGTACTCCACATTCTTTTGTGGTAAGTTTTTGTCATTTCTTACGGTTTAGCACCTGTGCAAAATTTCAAAAATGTCATCCAGAATAAAGTAGTCCTCAGAGGCTATTCTCAGAAAATTCAAGATATACAGTTTATTTGTCAGGTAAATATATTTAATATACGATACTTAAACAATAATCATAGTCATTTTTGAGAAAATAAAAATGTTCGTAAAAAGTTCCATGTAAAGGGAAACTGGGGGCGGGGGAATTTTCTTGAAAATCTTCGTCTTGCACCCTTGGAAGATACCCAAACTGGTATTCAACGGTCTTTTCGTTTTTGAGCTGTGTCTTCAGGCACACAAACACATACACACGCTCACACACGGACCTTTTTCCAAAAATGCTTTTTTTTTTTTTTTTTTTTTTTTTTTGGAATTAGGGGAACCCATAACATGTATTTCCGGCGAAGTATCGGTATCGAAATTTTGGGTACGTGTTCATAGTACATAATACGTGCAGAGAAAGTAAAAAATCTGAAATTTGCACTTTAGTCAAAGTAAACCTTTACCAAATTTATTAATTAACATCTAGTTGAATATTCAAAATTGCGTAGTAATTCATAATCCGGTAATAAAAAATTCTACTGCTAAAATAACAGAAACACACTCTTGGATTTCTACATGCGCTTTAGGTAGTCATAAGGTTTACCTCCAACCGCAAGCATTACGTGCTGTCTCAACTGTTTTTACTTCCAAATATGTACTATGCACACAGTGTATAGAGAAGATATTGTAATGCACCCAAAAGTTCGATTCCGAGATTTCACCGGAAATATATATTGAGACTTCCTGTTTAAAAAAAAATAGAAACATGTCCGCGCGTGTTCTCTCTCTCTCTCTCTCTCTCTCTCTCTCTCTCTCTCTCTCTCTCTCTCTCTCCCTCTCTCTCGCATAGCTTAAAAACGAAAAGTCGGCTAAATACCAATCTTGGTATTTATGTTGAGTATCTTACAAGGATGCGACAAGAAAATCCCACCACACTCAACTACCCTTTACGTGGAACATTGTTCAAAAATGGCTCAAACTATTATGATTCAGATGCTTATGTATAAGTATAATCTTTATTATGACATATGCATAATCTTGAATTTTAAGGAAACCCTCTAAGGACCTCTTCATTCTGTATAACTGGCAAACCATAAGAGATAGAAAACAACGTACTGCGCAAAAATGTAGATCTTATTAAAACTCGCAATTAATGTTATATACAATTTTTTTGTAGAGTTTATCCACATTTTCTAAATATTCCGGATATTTGATAACAATCCTTCTCGTTTTTTTTTTTTTTACTCCAGGCAAGAACAGAGAGTGGAATTTCGATTGTCTCATCTAGCGCCCGGCTTTTATTATCGCTTTAGCCTATGCATTCCTTTATTTCCTTTCTTCTCAGAAGGAAACACGTAGTTAATAAACTAATTCTGTGTATGTTTATCTTGATTAGCATGATGTAGCTAAAAGGTTAATCTTTTGGATAAAAGGTTTGTTTGCGGAACAGCTAGAGAAAGTCATGTGAATGTTGCACATCAGATCTTTAGAAAAAAAATTCCGTGACTGTACGCGCGCGCGTTTGTGTGGTTGTGTGTGTGTGTATGTGTGTATGTGTGAGTGAGTGTGTGTGACTGTGCGCATAGCTCAAAAACGAAAAGACCGTTAAATACCAAACTTGGTATTTAAGTTTGGTATCTTCCCAGGAAGCGACTCAAAGATTTTCAAGAAAATCCCCCCACTCCAAACTACCCTTTACATGGAACATTTTTCGATTTTATTCTTAAAAATGGCTCTAACGATTTTAATTAAAATACCTAATGTATAAGGTATGACAAACGAAATGTATATCTTCATTTTTCTGAAAATACCTCTGAAGACCTCTTCATTCTGCACAACTTTTATATAATTGTCAAACCATAAGAGGTATATATAAACTTATTACAAAAAGCTGTAAATCTCAATAAAATGCACAATTTATGTCATATACATTGTTTTGTACAGTTATCCGTTTTCGAGATTTCCGAATTAATTAATTTCAATATAAGCCTCTTAAACTTTTCTTAAACGGAATGACATGTTTTTTCTCGTGTTCCGTCTGTTTACTCCTGGCAAGTAAAGAGATTGGAATTTTAATTGTTTCACATTGTGACCAGCTATAAAGGACGAGATTATCGCTTTAGCCTGTGCATTTTCTTATTTCCCTTCTACTTACGAGGAACCAAGTATTAAGGATTCCTGCTAATGTTTATCTCAAATATGATCAAGTAGAAAGAAGAATAAGCTTTTTAACAATAACTTTTTAAAGAGATGAATAGAAAATCATGTGAATGGAACACATCAGAATTTTTGAACAGAGAAAACAAAACAGAGCCAGGCGGAGCAGTTCCCTCACCAATCTAAGAGGTGTAGTAACGCCACCCGAGTCTCTGACGTCATCAGTCCCCCCACTGTTAACTTGAAATTCCGCAAACGATACCCCGTCTGCGCTCTCTAATCATAAGTGCACTACCTGAAGCACCTTGGAGTGTAATTCCACTTTCAAACTTAATGCCTCATGGCGATTATCAAGGTATTAATTAATATTATTATTAACTCTAGCCCGAAAACTAAGGCACTGCTTATTTCCTTTTCCAGCAGCATTTAAGATGGTCTTTAAGTTTTACATCAATGTGACGGATTAACGCGCTAGCAGGCAAATCCACGTGGTGATGCAGTGCGAAGAGCTCGGGCAAAGACAATTAAATTATCTGCTTCGACTCCCGGCCATGGCATTGAAGTGCCTCTGATGCAGGTTCAGAATTCCAGTACACAAAGTATTATTAATATTATTATTATTATTATTATTATTATTATTATTATAAGAAAAATATTATCCGAGCTTGTAGGCCGTGGTCTACTGGGCTCCTCCTTCTTCATCTTCCCAGACGTTTCGTCTGCGGCTGCGGCAGACATCTTCAGTGGCAGTGCGATCGAAGTGTCCTGATGGAGGTCTCAACAGCGACTGTGCTGTTAGACCGACCGACCGAAGTTACTGGCTGGCTGAGGTTCATCCAGAGTGTTTTTGCTGCGTACCCACCCTCAATAGGGTTTTACCGCAGGGTTTATTTCGGGATGGGGTGTTAAGGATGGCTATTTCATTTTTGGGATGGGTGAGGGTAAAAAGGAGGTAGCATTTTGCTACCCAACGAATGTCATTTGGGTGCAGCGACCCTTCTGCACTTCTGGTGTATGGAATTTCAAAATTATGTGTTAAAAACATGTTATAATAATTTTGCAGGTTGTAAATGTTGAAGGTAAGTCACCTCTTGGTGAGGTAGTAATTAAGCTCAGCTTTTGTGCGGCTGTTGGAGTTGCTCCAGTGTTATCTGGTATGCCCGCAAGCCATGCGGGGAACCCGATGACGCCTGAAGCGTCATGTTCTGGGATCGTAATCACCAAGAGACCTAACCAGGACGCTCTGATGATGGTTTAATTTTTCGTAAAATTTTGTGGCCCGGCGTCTAATATCGTCCTCCACATATGGTAGCGAGGAAGCCCCATGCAGCAGCCTCACGGGGTATGCACGGCCCACAGAATAGATGGACTGGAGTCATCTGTTCTGTGCCCGTTGGAGCAGGAGCAGCCAATTGTTTGCGGTCATGCCCCAGACCTCACAGGCGTATAGCATGAGGGGGATTATCACTGCCCGGAAAAGATGTATCTTCAGGCGAACCGGCATCCCGGACTTCAGCATGGGGTACAGGGAGGCGATAGCCCCCTGTGCCTTGGCTGAGACGCCTCGGATGTGTTCGCCGAAAGCTAGACCCTTGTCCAGTTTAACCCCCAGGTAGGAGACGGAGTTTCGCCACTCTATTCTTTGGCCCTGGTAGGAGAGTGTGGGACAGTCTGCGGGATATGGTGCTTTGTAAAAACAATGACGTGGCTCTTGTCCGCGTTCACGGACATTCGCCAACGCCGGCACCATCCTTGGATGAGGCGGAGATGTCGTTGTATGGGGTCGAAGGCTCTGATTAAATGTCTGTCTATGTTGAACAGCAACACGTCATCCGCATACTGGGCGATGTTGACGGACTGCTGTGTTGGAAAGTCTGCCGTGTAGATGTTGAAGAGGGTCGGGGATAATACAGAGCCTTCGGGGACTCCGCCTCTTGCACGTCGTCGTGTAGATGTTTTCCCCGCGACTGTGACGTGGAAGTGTCTGTGTCTGAGGTAGCTGTGCAGTATGTTGAGTGCCTATGTGGGTAGTCCCAGGTGGATGAGCTTGTGTAGGAGAACCGCGTGCCAGGTCGTTGAGAAGGCCTTTTCAACGTCCAGCGATACCGCGACAGTGAATGCGCCCTCCTGGAAGCCCAGGGATGCCGCCTCCACTACCCGCAGCAGCTGCTGGGGCGTTGAAAGCCCAGGACGAAATCCAAACTGGTGGTCTGGGATAGCTTGGATGTCCCCTAGGAGCGGGGACAGGAGGTTAAGGACCATCCTCTCGAGCACCTTAGAAAGGGTCGGGAGGAGGCTGATGGAGCGGTAATTGGATGGGTGCACCGGGTACTTCCCAGGCTTCAATATGCATATGACCCTGGCCTCCCTCCACTCTCGTGGAAAGTGACCGAGTGACAGACACATATTGAAGACCCTGTGAGAAAGGGCACAGCGTTGAAAGGGAGGTTGTGCTGTTAGTTCCATGGGTTGCGTGCGGTATATATACCGGTGGCTGGCCGGAGAGCTGGCTGTGATTGGTTCGGGTTGATGGTGGGCTGGACCTGACAGCAGGCGGTGCTTCGTTCTGCTGACGTATGATTGGTGCGGGAGGAACCCTTGGTTTTGACCTTCGCTAATGCTGTTGTCCATATTCTGTTTAGTTTCAAACCTTCTTCTTTACGGTTCATGTTATTTTCATGTTTGTATATTTCAATGGCTTATCGGTTTAAACGAGAATGATAGTGTGAAGTTGAAGCCAGTACTTCTGTATTATCAATCTGAATGATGTGCTCTCCTTTTTCAAGAATAGTGTGTTCTACTATTGCTGACTTTTCTGTTTGGCCCAAGCGAGTTTCTTTTATGTTCGTTAATGCGAGTTTTATGCTTCTCTGTGTGTTTCCTATGTATACTTTGTTGCATGAAAACGGTATTCTGTAAACACCTGCTGTTGATAGAGGGTCCCTGGAATCCTTAGCTGAATGAAGTGTGTTTCGGATTTGTTTAGTGGGCTTGTAGATCGTGTCGATGTTGTAGCGTAGGAGTAGTTTGCCAATTCGGTCAGTAAATGATTTAATATAGGGGAGGAAAACTGTACCTTTCCTCTCGCTTTTTGCTTTTTGTGTAGAGCTTCTCCTGGGGTGTAAGGCTCTTCTAATTTCACATTTTGAATAGCCGTTTGTTATAAGAGCTTTTTCCAGGTGTTGAAGTTCCTGGTGTAAATGCCGTGTTTCACAAATACGCGTTGCCCGGTCTACTAGAGTTTTAATCATGGAGCACTTCTGATGTGGATGATAGTTTGAGGTTTTGTGTAAATAGCGGTCAGTGTGCGTCGGCTTTCGGTAGACTTTATGCCCTAGGGTGCCATCCTCCTTTCTGTTGACCATGACATCCAAAAATTACAATTTTCCGTCTTGTTCATGTTCCATAGTAAATTGTATGTTCTTGTTGATACCATTAAGATATTTCAGGAATTCTGACAGCTAATTCACCATGTCTCCAAATTACAAATGTATCGTCCACATAGCGCCACCAGCAGGCAGGTTTTAGTGATGCTGAGTCTAAAGCTGTAGTTTCGAAAAATTCCATATAGATATTTGCAATAGCCGGACTGAGTGGACTCTCCATATCGACGCCATCTGTTAGCTCGTAGAATTCGTAGTTGAACTGGAAATACGTGGTGGTGAGGACATGATGGAAGAGGGCCACAATGTCATCAGGAAAAATTTGTTTTAGCTGCATTATAGTGTCACTAACGGGTACCATGGTAAACAATGAAACGACATCAAAACTGATAAGTATGTCGTTGGGCTGTAGGCTGATTGTGTTGAGTTTCTGTATGAAATGGGAGGAGTCTTTGATGAATGTCTCTGTGTTGCTAATGTGAGGTTGCAACATGTTCGTGAGATATTTGGCAACTGCGTAGGTGGGCGAGCCAATGTCACTGAAGATCGGTTTTAACGGGATGTCGGCTTTGTGAATTTTCGTAAGGCCGTAGATTCTCGGAGACCGGAACCAACGGAATGAAGAATGAGTGAAATGACAATGGCAACGACATGGAGGGATAGGAGATTTGGAGGATGAAAGAAACTAACACAGCATTCGCCTGATGATACAGGAAAACGTCCAGAAA
Source organism: Hymenopus coronatus (assembly GCA_030762935.1). Classification (NCBI taxonomy): domain Eukaryota; kingdom Metazoa; phylum Arthropoda; class Insecta; order Mantodea; family Hymenopodidae; genus Hymenopus; species Hymenopus coronatus. The sequence goes on along the minus strand of CM060890.1, from coordinate 6,425,165 downwards.
ACCCATGAGGCAGGAAGGTAGACAAAACCCCTGAACTGCCAAACGGAGGTGAATATGTCAATAAATAACTGTGCCTTACCGGAAGACTGGAAAACCGCGATTGTAGTTCCAATTCATAAAGGGTGAAATATAACAGAATTAAATAATTATCGACCAGTCAGCCTAACTTCAGTAGTGTGCAAATTGATGGAACATTTAATTGTGGAATATATACGGGATGGATTAGAAAACAAAAAGTGGTTCAATAAAGCGCAACATGGGTTTAGACCTGGATACTCGTGTGAAAGCCAGATAACGTCATTATTTCAAGATTTAGCAGAGGAGGTGGATGCAGGGGGAAGAACAGATGCAGTGGTGATAGATTTTTCCAAAACTTTTGATGTTGTATCATATAATTTACTTATATAGAAGCTAACTGCTACAGGAATTGATAAACGCGTAGTTCTATGGGTTAAACAATTTTTGAAGGGAAGATCGCAAAGGGTAAAAGTAGGCAAGAAGCTTTCTGAGGGGGGTACGGTAAGCTCGGGCGTACCCCAAGGCTCAGTACGGGGGCCATTAGCTTATTTTTGTAAATGACATAATTGTTAATATAAAATGCCAGATAAAATTGTTTGCAGACGATTGTATTACTTACAATAAAATTAGAAATGTTGAAGATGGGACTACTCTTCAAGGTGATTTAAATGAAATTAGTGATTGGGCTGCTGTAAATAAAATGCAAATTAACGCCGGCAAAAGTAAGTCAATTGCATTTAATAGATATAGGGAAAAAATTCTGCAAAACTATCACATGGGTGGGGAAAAAATTCCACAGGTGGACAGCTGCAAATACTTGGGAGTTTACTTGGCGAGTAACGCTGGATGGGACGAGCAGGTAAATTCTGGATCTAAGAAAGCGTGGAAAACACTGCACTTCCTAATGAGGATTTTAAAAAAGGGGAGTGCAAAGTCCAGGGAAATCGCGTACAAGTCCTTAGTGCGGCCGATCATGGAATTTGGCCTAACTTGTTGGGACCCGTATAGAGTAAATCAAATTGATTCGTTAGAAAAGATTCAGAAAATGGCTATAAAATTCCTAAAAAGGGGTAAATATTTTGGGCCTACAAATGCTGAGGAGATAAAATGGGAGCCGTTGAAAGTTAGGCGTGAGAAACAGAGGCTGTGCGCTTTATTTAAAGCTTACGCTGGCTTAAACGCATGGGAGGACGTTACTGACAAACTGGAAAACCGAACTTTCTATGCACGAAACGATCATCCGTTCAACATTAAGGGTAGAAGATACAGAACTGACGTGGGAAAGTTCTCCTTTGTAAATAGAACCATAAAAGACTGGAATGAAATGCCTGGAGCAGCCTTTCGGGGTTGTCCTCTGTCTCTGAAGAAATTTAGGAAAAATCTTGATATTAATGTTGGATAATTTTTGTAAGTATTCCTTAAAAGAAATGCTTGTGATTTTATATTTGTAAATACAAATGTTAAATTGGTTGGTGATTTTAATTATGAAATTAATTAATCTGAATTGAGAGAAAAATTAATGTTTTCATATTTGTTGTAAATAACTATTATATCTAGCTTACAAAGCCATAAACTGGCAGCTGTAATTTATTTTATATTTCTTGTATACATATATAACTCTCTACCGGGTGATACCCACTTGTAGAGAAATAAATAAATACAATACATACATACAAAAACCCGTTATCTGCCGAATGCGGACCAAAGAAGAAATCGCCTGAATTATTCCACCGGTTAGCCCACCCAACCTACTGCTTAGTATCTATTCCAGTCTAAGAGTACGTGCATCCAGTTCATTTTCAGTATAAAAACGTATTCCTGTTTCTCAAACTAACTGTGCAATTCGCAAGACAATAGGCACACTAATCTCTGAGGTAAGATATCTCTTTTTCATAGCATATTTTCCGGATACCTAGTTAGTGGTCGCCCTCTATATTGCGAAGTTTTAATTACATTACAACGTGTAACTAAGCTCCGTTTGTATTTTATTGTACAACATCCCGGCTGGAAGAGTGGGCGTGATCTTAAACGAACTCCACCCTTACCCTCTCTAACATAAACCAACTTCTGCAGGGAGGAATTCAAGCCTACCAGGTTTAAGGTACGCACGTGACCAACCAGAAATGGGTACCAACATAACGGAGACAATGCACGTACGTTTCCTGCCTCTACGGTAACGTAGACAACCGCAATAAATTAATCCTAGCGGCCCTCGCTTCTCGCTGCCGCAATTTCTTCTGTTCTCAAGAGAAATAGACAGAAACAAGAGGTATACTTCTTCGAGCAGGCTGTGGAACAAAGGGGACCGCGCGTCGGATTCCTTTTGTTTCTACCGTGTATGTACTGTGGCCAAACAGGAGCTTCGCCTCGGGAGCATGCCCCCTTTGTGAACCTTAGCCGGGAAACACGTCGTCTCTGCTAAGAACGAGATGGGGCACTTGCCTTTAAGGAGACAGTTTGTTTTACTCACTTCTTGTGCCATCCCAAAAGTCAACTCAACAACTGCTAGGTGCTGTGAGCCCCACATTGTTTCTCTCTTCTTTTCTTTACAATTCCTCTTTGTTCCTTTCTTATTTGTTTTGCTTTTGCTGATAAGCGTTTTATGTAAAATGTTCTTATAACTTTAACCTACGTCTTTAAAGAATAACTGAAATTAGTAATTGGTTGGCGAAAGAAGTAGTTGCTATAACAGTTTTGGGATAGATTCTAAGTTGCAGAAGTTTATATCGGAAACAGCAATCAGCGTTTGAAGCTCCATATGTTTTATTAGAACGTTACTTTAGGAATTTAATAAAAAAAGTACTGAATATTTCTTCCTAAACCAAGAAATGGACAAAGTGATTTATAAATGGGTGAGAAAACTACTGTCCTAACCAAACATATTAATCAAACTATGCCTACTTTTAACAGCATAGAAAGAAATTGAAGAGATCGCAGAAAGAATGTTTAAGACAGTTTTATAAATGTTTAGCAACAAATTTTTAACTCCAAAACTTTATAATTACCATTTTATTATTTAAGTATATGGAAGTGATACACAATATAGTATGCTTATTTTTGAGCTATTTCTGAATAAAATAAGCCTATGCAATTTCTGTTTTAGTGTTACACATAATATACTCAGATAGATTATATTTAATTTTTATTCGATCATAATATCTGCTTGATAAATTTTTCCTTCAGCTATTTGTATTTGCAATATATTTTTATTTCACAAAGTTCTTTATTTTTAATGTGAGATAGTTGTTTTACATTATACGTATAATCTTACTACAAGAAAATATATACTGAAGATGGTAAAATGACTTTTGCTAACGGAGTATACGCAGAAGAATTACTTTTTTAACGAAACGGGCTGAAATGAAAAAGTTTAAAAATGTCGTAGCATCCGATTTTATATGCAAATTTAGCATTAATGGCAAAAATCTATTTAATGAGCTTTGGAAAATTACTATCTTCAGGTACAAAAACAGGCTGTTAGAGGTACAAGTTAGATATTTGTATTGGTAATCATGAACAGTGTGATGAACAAAACTTTATTAATATTTGCTGTGTTTGCGGACTTATAATTTTACATATTAAGAGCAGTATGTCGTCTGACACATAGGTACAGCAAACATAAGACATACGTGTTTATTTTCCCTGAGACCACGTTTCGGGAGGCAAACTTTAATTGGATAGATCTTATTATAATGTTGTATCGGAACTGAGTTTGTATGCTTTTTGCAAGGCTAATGACCCCAGCACCTACACTAGCAGGTCATACATTGAACATAGAAAACGTATAAGAAAAATGGACAGACTATGCCGACAGGTAACTAGTAAACAACTACAGCTGATTACAAACGTCTCTATCGTGTGTAAAGACGAATATTAAAGAGTGTTCATAGTAAATGAATGCCGATGAATAGTGAAACTAATTCCTTAATTCCCTCATGTTAATTTAAAATAACAGTGATGCTATAGCGTATGTAGCAAACATTACGTATTTACAGTATAGAACAAATTAATGCAAAATAGTTTGTTACAACGAGAGAAAGATATAACAGAGTGATTTTCACCGGTTTAGAATTTTAATGGCGCAATCTCATACAAGTCTCCGACGTCATTGTCATCATCAACATCCTCATCGTCACCATGACATATCATTAGCGGTTCACATTCACTGACGATTCCGTCTAATTCCTGTGCTTTTCGTATTATTTTGTGCACATATTCACTTTCTTCTTCCGCAAAAGTCTATCCACATCTACAATTGTGAAAGTCTTGTTATGTTCCCTCATGTACAAACAAACGCCAACAATAACAACGAATAATACGTAGCTTGCACAGAACCGCTCAACGCACGTGTTAGGAGTTCACAAACTGGAAATAGCGTGTTTGGAAATAGCTAGATATTGCAACGGTGCGTCATCTAAATCCGTTTCGTTGTCTAACCGACCGACCGGAATGCTGCTTTGTGTTTGGTTAAGAAAGTCAAAAGGGTAAACCTTTTCATCTGTTTCATCTGTTTTTAGCTGATGTATCAACTTAACCCCAAACTGTTCTAGTGCAAGGATTCAGCGGCGGGGGTATAGTTAAAGTATCAATTACCAAAATATATGTACGAACAATGGGTTCTATTCAAAATAGGACCCCTCTACTAGCCATAGGTGTATGTAATATAAATTTCCGAACAACCTTGTTTTATAGCTTAACGTCCTTTAATCTGTTAGTCATATGGGACGATGAATGAAATCGGTGAAATGATGCTCAAATGATCTCGGAGAAAAAACGTTGTTGTTTTCAAAAGCATGTAATACGTATTTAGAAATTCGTTATGGCTCGTCAGATTCAGCAGATGGTACCTTTCTTCCACCCACCCTCCCTCCCACATTAAGTGCCACTTTGTTATTTAGATTTAGATTTATTGTATCAAATAATATATTGCTGTTGAATAAAATTATTATTTGTAATTGTTTGATGAGGCTTATTTTGAATGTATATATGGATTTTGAAATCAAAATAAAACAAGTATATTCTTAGAGGAAACTATTCCTTCGGATTCCGTCTTGCCTAGACTTGTTACAAATATTACAATCTTATCAAATATTTATAAAGCGTAAATGCTAGAAAGAAAACGACTTGAGAATATGTAAGTATGTTCAACAAAATGACAAAATAAATAGTGAGGGACGTGGCACAGGCAGAGTGATTAAACCGCTCGCCCTCACCTGAGCGGGCGCATGTGGGATTTGTGGTGGACAAAAGGGCATCTGGGCGGGTTTGATCCGGGTCCTATTGTCTCCCCTCACCATTTACTCCATTCTCACATTTCATGTCCTCTCTTTCGCCTTCATTTCATATCCTCATACTAGGATTGCACTGATCTGCCATCTATGTGCTGCTCCTCAATAGCTAGCTGATCCCAGCCTGCGAGTCTTGGGGGGGATGTACTTTAAATGAGGAAAAAGAAGAAATATCCATGTCTGAATGCCAATAATAGCACTACCCAACAAAAAGAACTCTTTTTCTAAGTCCACAATAGAAGTACGTGATTATTAACAAAAAGATGTGCTGATTTTGAAAATGCCACAGAAATCTCCTAACACGTTAGGTTAAAAAATATGAAGACTTCAGGCTATCACCTATGAGGTTTCAGATCAGATGTTACATGTATTATTTGTATATAATGATATATGAATTAGTATTATATATCATGGTAAATTAAGATTAATTTAAAATGTGGTTTTACATGCATGCAATAACATTTGGACTATTTAAGGGATATACCTGTAACTCTGCTTAAAAGTGTTTGGTAGCATGTGCTTGCCTCTTGCACTGATTTCCCTCACAAGAAAGCAACAATAATCCCACATAATTACTGGGTCCTTAAGATCTCAGCACCTGTTCTCCATGACGGAAATGTCCATACGAAACAGTTCCCTTGTTCATACCTAACATCTCCCAAAGTTTCCGCGGTCTAGAGTCTAGATGTAAATGGAGGAAATGGATTATCAAAGACACTCTACAGCCCATATCTTTGTAGCATTTCAACAAATTTCACAACAAATTCTTATATTTTTTCCTTTATGTTTCCCAGAAAACCACGCAGAGCCCTTATAAATAATTGCCAAGCTGCTAATTTCACTGTTTGTAACGTTTTCTTAAACATTTCATCCTCCAAGAGTTTTCGGATTTGAGGTCCAACAAAAATTCATTCTTTCAATTTCGTGTAAGTTAACTGTGGAAAGTTGCCTTGCAAATAGGCAAGTGCGTTACCGTCCTTGTTGAGTGCCTTAACATCAGCCCAAGTTTCATATGTAAGAGAGGGAGAAGAGTCTTATCAGGCTGAACCAACGGTGTTTGTTTTACATTACTCTCCCCTAGGACGTTGTGGTACCACATAATGTTTTTACGTATCAGCTGTGGAATTCCTCTTGTAATCTAAGCAGTAAACCAATTTCTTTAAACTCATCTCATATTTTCCAACAATGAAACGCATATTTTAAAACACGTACGACCTTGGCCATACTTTCTTAACTTTCTGTAAAGCCAACAGAATGGAAAACTGGAACAGGTGAAGTGACACAGTCTTTAAAGCTGAACCTTCATGAATATATAAACAATCGCCAGTCATCTGGATTATGTTCAATTCTAGCTTACTCATTAAACCATTAATGTCTCTACAGAAACACATATAGAAAAATATTTTACAAATTTCTGATGTCTACATATATCAAAACTGTATAATTTTTGTTCAGGTGCAAGCAATTTTCATTGTTGCAGAAGTTCAGAGGCTTCTTCTGACAAATTTAAGTCGCGTACCAAATCATTCAAATCTACTTGCTCTACAAAATGTCTTTCACTTTCTGGTTGAAAGTCAGGATCTTTTGAAGTAGAGGGTACCACTCAACCTGGGAACCACTATTTCCTTCACCATGAGGGAGTACAGACAGGTAAGTCTTGTTATGTGGAACAGGACGCAAGAAATATCTGGATACTTGTTTACTATTTCTAGACAGTCCAGATATATATGTCATGCAGAAGTAACAACCATTAAAATGATTTGTTGGTTCTACCACACCATAGGTACTTTTTTTTTTAAATACAGCACCGGAGTCTGATCAGGACTCCTATACCCTACTTTTATTTACCTTTTTCTTTTTACCTTGTTTTGCCGTATTATTACTGTTTTCTTACTTTTACAACACACACATATGCACAAACATATAACACCCATGCCCTAGGCGGGACTCGAACCCACGATCCCCATGCGCTACGAAGCACCAAAGCGAGCGCAGCCATGGGGACCGGCGGTACTCATAACGCTTTGAATTGGCCATGTACGTTTATTTGTATACTATACATAACATATATGCGAAATATAGTTGCAAACATTTTATAGATTGCAGAAAGAAAAACAGTCAGCAATGGGAATTTCCTATTTTTTTAAATTTTCATTTTGAAAAAATAGCTTTCTAAATTTTCTTAACAACCACTGGTATAGATTTACAGCAATTGTATCAAATGGAAACATAGGCTTAAATTGATATGGTTGAGGGAATTTAGCAAAACATTTTATAAAATAACGAGCTACAGTTCATCGTGCTGACGTAATTATGAATCTATATGTGTATTTTTACGACGAAATTAATCAACCATAACGGCTGCAGACACGGATATTAATTGCGAAGCGTAAAATGTTGATAACGTTGATACGCGTATTTAATAATGATTCTGAGTGGAACGGAATATTATCTCCTTGCGGACACAATGTTATTCCATGTTACTTCTATATGGTAATATCCACCGTAGCAGTAAACATGAAAAACCTGATGTGTTCCATTCACATGACTTTTTCTTACTGTTCCACAAAAACTCTTTCCTTACAAAAGCCAATTCTTTTAATTTCGTCATGCTAATTCAGATAAACATTAGAAGAAATACGCTTATTACTTACTTTCTCGTAATTAGAAGGGAAATATAGCATATACGAGATTAAAGTCAGAGTCAAATATTTTAAAAGCTATCGTTGTGTGAAGTAATTGAAAATCAGTTCGCTTTTGCATGCCCAGGAGTAAAACAAAAGACATGAAACGAAAGTTTACTTTAAGTTGTCTGAAATTGAAAGCAATAATAAGAAATATCTTAGAAACAATCAATTCTACAAAAAATGCCTATGATAAATTGTGTGCTTTAATGAGATCCATATTTTTTTCTCGTAAGATTTTCTCTTACTTTACGAGTTATACAAAAGTCCTCCAGAATGAAGAAGTCTTTAGAGGCTATTCCCGGAAAATTCAACATATACATATATATGTTTCGTTTTCTGAAAATATATTAAGTATAGCATTTTAATCGAAATCGTTTGAGCCATTTTTGAGGAAACCAAACCACTGAAAAAAAAAGAAAAATGTAAATTGTTTAAATATAGGGTAGTCGGGGTGGAAATATATATTTTTGTTTGGAAATTAGTATCATTGGAAGATGTTCAACTTAAGTACCAAGTTTGGTATTTAATAACTTTTCCTTTTTGAGTTATGCTGCCCACAGGCACAGGCACAGACACACATATACATTATCATTTTTTAAAAAAGGATGTTTTATTAGGAGGTTCAAAATAAATATTTCCGAGGAAATGTCGGTATTGTATGTATACTTGGAATACAATACCTTCTATATTTACTATGCACATTGTATAGTAAAGTGCTAGTAAAGGTCAACAATGTGAAAATTAAGCATCTTGATAAAATATGGACCATATTCTAAATACGTATATAGTGTTATGGGTAAAGATACATATATTCTTGTCAATAATACCTTAATGTGTATTTATTTATGGTTTTAGTTCCTTTTTCTCCTTCTCTCAGTGTTTTCTCACAGACCAATTACATGATTTACTACCTGATACGTTTGCTTGGTTCTAACTGAGTCGCGAAAAGAAGAAAGCCTGTCAAGAAAGGACCTACCTGCCTAGGTAGTGAGGAAACATTGCTTTCAAGAAAACATCTAACTCAGTTCCGATACGACATTCATTATTGCGAGGCCCTCACTCAAGCTGACCCAGGAATAGTAAATGGTAATTTGTGTGTGACACTCTTACTAAGAAGTACTAAACAACCTGAAAACATACTACTCTTAATAAGTAAAATTATAATCCCGCAAAAGCAGAAAATATTTATTTAGTGATGTTCATTAGTCGCCCTCCGTGGTGTAATGGTTGCCAAGCTAACTTCATACACCCTAGGTCGCGGGTTCACATCCGGCTGAGGATGATGTATTTTTTCGGGCGTAAAAATACTAACCATGGCTTCCTTCGGAAGGGAAGTAAATCTGTGGGTCCCGTTTCGTATATTTACGGTACGTAAAAGAACCTCAAGCCTGATAGAGGGGCCTCTGAGCAAAATTAAGCGGTCTTTCACGCCCAGTATAGAATGGGACGTTGAGAACCATAGCAGTTAAAGAGTGTTCATACACTCCTCTTAATTTTTAATACAAATATGTGCACTAGTATATTTAACGGGCTATTTAAATGTATTTCAGATCAAGTGTTACTCGTATAACAAGCTCCTTTTGCGTTTTATACTTAGCAATGTAACAGGATACTGAATGCTAAGGGGTGATTCTAGCAGAACTAAACTCAATGTCTTAAGATTGGCAAACAAACAAATTCAGCCAAAGAATACATCTGAGGTCTTGCGTTGATCCGAGACCTTTGTATACTTTACAAAAGGTGCTGTGTATTGTCTTGAACCTAGGCAAAAAACTGAGGTACTTGCAAAGAAACACGGGCCTAATTTCACAATTTATCTTCTGAAACAGTTTAACAAGCACTTCTAACTTTTAACAAGTACAACTGATTCTACTGTTTACGCATTTTAGTTAGAGTAAGTATTGCATTTGTTACATTTGTATGTTACAGGTCTTGAATTAACAATTTGCAAACTAAATCGTGCTATCAAAGAAACGCCTGATAATCCCGACTAACAAAATGAGCTCATGGACTCACCAAAACACAGTTTTGTCTACTTTTGCCTGACCTTGGCGACTGCGCAATGTAACTTCTCTGTGCTCTTAAACACGATATATCACCCTACAGATTAGTTAGAGTCATATTGAACAATGCAATGCCTTAGCTGGGCTTTGAACCACAAATCTTCCGTTCTCTAGCTGATGGCTCTACCACTGCGCTACCATGGTAACATGCCGGCATAGCATTGAATTGTTGCCATGGTAGCTCAGTGGCAGAGCAACCGGCTAGATACAGCGAGATCCGTGGTTGAAATCCCGGCTAGGGCATTGAATTTTTCAGTCTGACTTTACCTATCCAACTCGTGTCCTACACACGGCTTGTGTTAAAAAAACAATTAAATTAATATTAATTTACTATGGTAGTTGGATATACTATGAATCCTGGAACTTAAAGTACTTACAATATTATAGGTCGCCTTTGGGGTTGCAATCTCAAAATAATTTGAGATCACCTTGTGGTTTACCGGGAAACATGCTAGTCAATTGAGAAATTCAATGTATGCCGGCATATTGCCATGGTAGCTCAGTGGTAGAGCAACCGCCTAAAGACCCGGAGATCCGTGGTTCAAATCCCGGCTATGGCATTGCATTTTTCAGTCTGACGACCTATCCACCTCCTGTCCTACACTCGACTTGTGTGAAAAACAATTAAATTAATACTCATTGAGCATAATAGCTGGCTAAACTATGAATCATGGGACTTAAAGTACTTACAACATTGTAAGTCGTCATTGGGGTTGTCACCTCAAAGGAATTTGAGATCACTTTGTGGTCTTCCGGGAAACATGTGAGTCGGTTGAGAAATTCAATGTATGCCGGCATAATGCCATGGTAGCACAGTGGTAGAGCAACCGGTTAGAGACCGGAGATCCTTATTTGAAATCCCGGCTATATCATTGAATTTTTCCGTCTGACTCTACCTATCCAACTAAAGCAGTTTTTCCCATGGTGATCCACCAAAGAGCGAAGGAATGAGTAGTTCGTAGTTTTCCCACGAGATCGCAGCTGAATCTCGTCACTATGACGATTTTGGGAAGGTTGTGTTTATTGTAAAATGCGTGACGTCAATGAGGCTACCTGGATTGTGGATGGGAGTGGACAAACTGTTCAGTTGGAAAAAACTGAATTTCGCTTAAAATAATATTTTGAACCACGGTTGATGTTCTGTTTAGAGTAGCCCAGAGCTCATCACTATTTTAATTTTCCTCTAGGTGTTGTTCTCTAGTTGTGTGTAGCGGATCACTCTTTAAGGCAGTCCCACAAGAAGTTGTCAGAGCTGGCAAAATGGAGAATTTGCAGTAATAAGATATTAAACGGTTTGAAAATAACTGGAAATTATCATTAATGATTCATTTGATAGCTCTAAGCATGCTTTTAGTATTATCGGTGGCTTAATTTCATTTCATCAAGTTGTTTGTCAAACTTTGTAAATTCTTTTTCAGAATTATGCTTCCAATAATTTTAAACTGTACGTTGCACACCATATTTAACTTTGCCTGCGTGCTGCTATGCTTTGTGTTTTTCAGGTGGGTCTAATACACACTAATATCTCGATTTCTGGAAGTTGACGTATCCCGACAATTGGGAAATACGTGAAGTTCCACATTCTTATGTTATTCTGTTCCGAAGTTAAAGGGGAAGAAAATGTATTTTTGTTTAAGTAGATTCCTTCAGTTCTTGCACTACCATTGTTTTATTCGGAAAATACAATATATACTATATTTTTTATGCAAAATACACACTTTCAAACATAATAATTCACGTAGCTTTTTGTATTTCAATTTGTCATTCTGATAAAAAATGTACAACATACTTCTACGTGATCACGTGGTTACTTGTCTTTTTTATAACATGAAATTCAACAGTGACTTGAATGTCAATGGTTAAAGCTGGATAAATGCAGCACCACAAATTTCCTTTAGGCGTTTTTATACTCATCATCACTTAAAACACAAACTTATTAAGCGATATTCTTTTGTAATTAGTAATTCATAGGTGAATCATATACACTGAAAGACATCAAAATACTCATGGAAATACCTATAGTAAGACGGGGTCTTTTTGCTAACTCCATCTATGAATTTCACCTGTTTGCTATGTTTTTAAAAGCATATTGGATAGTCCATTACCGAAAGGAAGCGGATGGACATGAAATGTATCATGCGACAAATGAAGTTCTGGGTTACAAACTGGTGACCCCTAAACCCTCTGATATTTTATATATTTAATTTTATTAAACATCTTAGTAGAAGAGGACCAGTTATTTAAAATAATTATATTGATATTGAATTTTATTAATTTAACTATTTTGGCAGAAGTAACTGTAACAGATTTAGAATATGTAAATCAATTAGGTTAATATATTTTTTGCCCTACATACATGGCAAGGTAATACGCGCACGTGGTCGACTAAATTAACACAGTGCTTATACAAGTCAACCTGTTCTATGGGAGCGTCGAGTGGGTTGAGGGATGATTGCCCAATAGGTTTTGCCTTTTCCTAGTTGCATGACATGTTGTACCGTTTGTGGAAAGATGCGAGTCCCCGTCAAACGTTCACATTTTCAGCAACATCACAGCTCTAGGCTTTTTTTATTGTATTTGAATGCAACTATGCTATTCCCATATAAAGCTCATTCTTTTCCTAACTTTAGTTAATTCTAATGGCCTATCTACTTGTCAATATTTTGAAATTTCGCAATACAGATTTTGGTAACCTGTAAAATGTGGCCACTAATATTTTTATCACTCGTTTTTCATATTTTATTATTGGCAAAAGTTTGTACATTCCATGTGAGATGACCACAATTTATTAATACCTCTAGTATTTGGTTGAAATACATGCTAACAGAAAACAAAAGAAGTATGGTTCTCAATAAATAATGAGGCAAATAGTTCTCATTTTACAGTAAAGTAAAGGCATTGCGAAATTACAAACACAGCACTTACAAGTCTAGGTCAAGGAAACGACTTCCCAACTAAGCTTGCCATTGCGCAATGTGAACACTCACCTAACTTAGTAATATCACGTACTATCAATGGAGTTTAAAAGTGTCACGAGCAAAATTTCAATTGCCAACAAGCGCATTAATTCAGTTGCATTTAGAAGTGTAAAACTGCTAAAATAAAAACACCAAGTAGTATGCTTTCTACAGGGTATTGTAAGTTTAAAAGTAAATACAAACATAACGGTAGATCTATAAATTGAAAAGTATAGAACCGATTACAAAGATAAAAGGCAAAATAAGTATAAATTTAAAAGTAATTATTCCAATAGTGCAAAAAGGTGTATTTAAGGTAAATCATTGTTGTAGTTGCAAAAGCGAAAGCTAACATAATTATATGGCACACTCAAACAATCAAGATGGTGGCCTTGTAATGCGTCACATGGAACTTCAACCCACCATACACATTTTGAAGAACGATGTGAGTGAATTATAGAATAGTTTCTAAGGAAATTAAGACGATGGTAATCAGTAGCAGCTGAGATTTAAGGGTAACTCTGAATTCTGGGAGTTTATTCCTCAATGCATATCATGGGATGAGTTATTAATATTTTAAGAGTTAACAGCCCCTTGGAATTTGCGATGTCTGCGAATCGGCTCTGAGATAGCGTTAACCTCAAATAAAGGTGATCCCAGTTCATAACTTATGCTATTGTCATCATAAATAATACTCACTGCTAGTTATCCAACTTAAGCAGTAGCAAATGGCAATATAAGCATTTAAGTCACAAAGAACAAAAGAGAAATAATACGGTTAACATCTAAAGAATTAAAATAAGTTATTAATTTAAGTCAAGGCTGAGCAACTGGAAAAATTTAGAATGAAATAAAGAGGTAACCTGAAGACATGGTTTAATTCAAGAGGCGTATAAAAGAAGAAGAAGCATAAATAACGAAAAGCTGTGAAATAATTAAAAGCCACGCCGTCTTGAAATGGCTAAAGATATGAATACAGAAAGCCGGAAAAGAATAATAGTATTAATACGCTAAGCCTCAGCTAGAAATGACGTACTGTTAACGGTATTTCGTTGAATGCTTTGATAAAAATTACAGTCAGGATTTTTAATGCATTAAAGACATAAAAATCCTAGGAAGCCACATGGTGAAGAATTATTGTTATCATTAAAAGTGTATCTCTTAGTGAACAGTCAGCATGAGAGTAAAAGCACTATTTATATAAGAGTGTTAAATAAATGGTAAATAGCAAAATAAATAATAAATAATTAAAATAGATTAGGATAGTGTTGCGGTTTCAACAGAAAAAAATATAATTGATAATAATAGTAAATAAATAACACTAATGTGGCGATTAAAATAACTGAAATAACGAAGTGAATGAAGGAGAGAAAATAAGGAGTATACTTAAAAGCTCACCATAAGGTCGTGTCAATAGACTAAGCCATTAGTCCAGACTATAGAAGTTAAACGGATATATATGTATGAGGAGTCAGTGAAACTAAAATGAGGTTTTAATAATTAAAAACTACATTAAAGTTTAAAACGGTTCTTATAGAACATAAACTTCATATAGAAAATAAACACACATTAGAAGACAGAATAGTGGGAAAAATAGAAATACAAGAGGAGAACCAACTTATTCGGATAAGCTTAAGAAAGCTATCTTGATGCAAAGAATTAGAAATGAAAAATTTTAAGTAGGCAAAAACCCCAGATAGTATACAGACTATACTACATACGAACAGAGAAACACATAAACACGAAATTGTATGTGATCAAATTGATTTCAGGAGACAAAGACAAAACGTTTGGGCCAGGCAGGGGGAAAAAAAACCAACACACTTTCGAGGGGACACGTAGGAAGTTAAGAAGAACAAGATGTCGAACAACGAGTAACCGATGATTCTTGGAAGGAAGATAATGTAGGTATACACGGTATCATTTGTCTATATCGTCCGGCACTAGGCTTAAGAGTAATAACTGCTCCTATTATTGAAAGCATGTTAGAAGTTTTAGTTGAGCAATCAGCAAATTAATTTCCATTTAGCTGTGCAGTCATCTTTATTGCTGATGATTAATTTTAGACTCATTCGTTAAGCAACTATTACCTGAAGCAAGTAACATTAGATTTTAGACTCATTCGTTAAGCAACTATTAGCTGAAGCAAGTAACAATAGATTTTAGACTCATTCGTTCAGCAACTATTAGCTGAAGCAAGTAACATTAGATTTTAGACTCATTCGATAAGCAACTATTAGCTGAAGCAAGTAACATTAGATTTTAGACTCATTCGTTAAGCAACTATTAGCTGAAGCAAGTAACAATAGATTTTAGACTCATTCGTTAAGCAACTATTAGCAGAAGCAAGTAACACTAATTTTAGACTCATTCGTTAAGCAACTATTAGCTGAAGCAAGTAACATTAGATTTTAGACTCATTCGTTAAGCAACTATTAGCTGAAGCAAGTAACATTAATGTTAGACTCATTCGTTAAGCAACTATTAGCTGAAGCAAGTAACATTAGATTTTAGACTCATTCGTTAAGCAACTATTAGCTGAAGCAAGTAACAATAGGTTTTAGACTCATTCGTTAAGCAACTATTAGCTGAAGCAAGTAACAATAGATTTTAGACTCATTCGTTAAGCAACTATTAGCTGAAGCAAGTAACATTAGATTTTAGACTCATTCGATAAGCAACTATTAGCTGAAGCAAGTAACATTAGATTTTAGACTCATTCGTTAAGCAACTATTAGCTGAAGCAAGTAACAATAGATTTTAGACTCATTCGTTAAGCAACTATTAGCAGAAGCAAGTAACACTAATTTTAGACTCATTCGTTAAGCAACTATTAGCTGAAGCAAGTAACATTAGATTTTAGACTCATTCGTTAAGCAACTATTAGCTGAAGCAAGTAACATTAATGTTAGACTCATTCGTTAAGCAACTATTAGCTGAAGCAAGTAACATTAATTTTAGACTCATTCGTTAAGCAACTATTAGCTGAAGCAAGTAACAATAGGTTTTAGACTCATTCGTTAAGCAACTATTAACTGAAGCAAGTTATAATTACTTTTAGACTCATTCGTTAAGCAACTATTAGCAGAAGCAAGTAACACTAATTTTAGACTCATTCGTTAAGCAACTATTAACTGAAGCAAGTTATAATTACTTTTAGACTCATTCGTTAAGCAACTATTCACTGAAGCAAGTAACATTAATTTTAGACTCATTCGTTAAGCAACTATTAACTGAAGCAAGTAACATTAATTTTAGACTCATTCGTTAAGCAACTATTAGCTGAAGCAAGTAACATTAGATTTTAGACTCATTCGTTAAGCAACTATTAACTGAAGCAAGTAACATTAGATTTTAACCATTGACAGTAACTATAATTAAATTTCAAAATCCATACATCATTGTTAATTCCCCCCCCCCCATATCAATAAAGTGACAGCCAGGTCAGATACACTATTGATTGTTGCAGCAATAACTAGGAATAAGTATCACTAGTACTATACCAACGGGGATAGCGACACGAGAAAACCCTATATTTAGAAGTAGAAGAAGAAGTAGACGAAGAAAATCAGAAAAAAAATATAACTCACTATATGAAACACATCACTTAATTCCTTGTAAATCTCTTACCTTTAATGATTAACCACACAAAAGGATGAAAGATGGACGATGTATATTACCCAACTTCAAAATGTATGGACTTGTGTATAAAGTTTGAACAGGATGTCAGCACCCTAATTCGTACACATCTTAGAATCACTTCCAGGGCAAAAATAGTTCTTATACCATATTTATGTTGTTTTCCCCCCCTATTTCCGAGATCAAGGTTTTAGAATGAGCAGCTTCAGCCGAAGACATATTTTTGATTCCCTGGAAACTATGACGGACCACTTATGTTCATCACACACTATTTTGTTAATCCAGCTGCTACTGACAGCGAGAAACAGAAAAACACAATGAAGAAAAGCAGAGTAAAGACGCAGATGGCACATTTTATTCCAATACCGTCATGGTGAGCCACGCCACCAATAGCGTGTCAGATCACAGTTCAGTACACCTTTCGAGGCACGTGTAGGCGTCTAGGAAATGCAGTCGTCAGCAGCATGCAATGTTCAACTCCCTGCGCCATCGGCAAACTTCAACAAGGTCACTTAACCTATGCCCTAGTGTATACCGTCTACTACCCTAACCAAGCGTAGGTACGTACAGCAGTGTGTTTGTAGCTCTCCTGGAAATTTTTTGAAGTTGTTCAGTTTTTCAAAATTTGGATACAGAGTTGTATATGATTCTTTTGCTTCTATCCTGGTAATTTGATTTTTAAAGGCCGTGTCGACCTGTTAGATAGGGACAGAAGTAGCGTACCAGATTTCATAAGAAGTAGGAAGTATTAGTTTAGGCTTAACCATATGAACAAAGTGTCCAAATATGACATTGAAAGCTTTATAGTCATGAATATACTTTAAGCAAACATATTCAGCCAATTGTAAATGTTATAAACCTATAAAAATGTAGTTATAAAGCTAACCATATTTTGATAGCAAAATATTTATAAAATTACTATTGACACTAATAGATATTAATAGATGACACAAATATATATTAAGACCAATGTTAGGATGTGCTCTTCTGTTTAAAGGAATTTAAACAAAACCGATACGCGTTGAACATTTTGAAGGCGTTAAAATATAGGTTTTTAGTAAAACGCAGTCTAAAAAAATTAAGGGACGAAACAGGCGTATTATTCGATTTTAAATAGTTGTAAAATATGAAGCAAGGGGCACTCTATATATTCCATCAAGCATTGAAATAAAAAAGAAAAAAAAGTCTGATGCGTTCCAGACACATGACTTTCTCTACCTCTCTGCAACAAATTATTGTTGAACTTATGGTTCTATTTACTTCAAGCTTATCGAGAAAAAATTAGCAGATATAGTCTTATTATTTGCTTCCTTGAAAGAAGAAGCGAAATAAGGGAGTACCATAGTCAAAAGCTGGTTGCTAAGTGACAAAGTTCCTTTGTGTGTGTGTGGACAGGAGTTGACAAATTCCTGTATGAGAAAAGAAGAAGTTTTTCAAAGCTGAAACCAAAAACAAGGAATACCTCAAAAACTATCAACTACACGAAAGAAAATATATATTATAAATTGTGTGTTTTAATGTGCTCTACATTTTTTGTGTGCTAAAATTTTGTCCATGTCTTTCGGTTTACCAGTTATGCAAAATTCCGTAAAATTCATCCAGGATAAAGTAGTCTTCAGAGGCTATTCCAAAAAAATTCAAGCTATATATTTTATTTTTAGGTAAATATCTTTAATATACGATATTTTAATCAAAATCGTTAGAGCCATTTTTTAGCAAAACGAAATTTCCAAGAAAAAAGTTCCATGTTAAGGGTAGTTGGGGGTGGGCGGTTGGAAGATACCAAATTTAAATACCAAGTTTAATATTTAACGGTATTTTCGTTTTGAGCTTGTGCTGCCCACAGACACACA
Source organism: Hymenopus coronatus (assembly GCA_030762935.1). Lineage (NCBI taxonomy): Eukaryota > Metazoa > Arthropoda > Insecta > Mantodea > Hymenopodidae > Hymenopus > Hymenopus coronatus. The sequence goes on along the minus strand of CM060890.1, from coordinate 6,406,660 downwards.
CACACACACACACACCACACACACATAGACAGACAGCCAGAAAGACACACACGGACATGTTTCTAAAAATGTTTTTTTTTTTATTCAGGGTGTCTTAAAACATGTATTTCCGGTGAAATCTCGGTATCGAATTTTTTGTTGCAGTACAATACTTTCTCTATACACTATGTACATAGTGGTATAAAGTAAAAAAAAAAAAGGAAACTTGATTGATTGTGGTCAAAAATTCACTTCCATTGTCGCATTAGAAGTACACACTATGCAAATGTCACCCGATAACTTTTTTATATTGCGAGTCGGAGAACATGGGAAATAATATTTACAACCATTTTCCAGAAAGCAATAACTTTGAATTTTCAGAAAAAGAGAATTCTGTACCAAAAATTTGTTACAGTATCCGTTATGATTTTATATGAAATCTGATTTTTGAGGAGATTCTGAACATTTCTCTTGTATTGTGGCGAATTTGTAAGAGACAAAGAACTGCGGTACAAGAATTCAAGTACAGCGTCTCAAGTTAAACTCACAAGGATAAGATATTTTAAAATATTCTTGTAGCCTAGGTAATGCCTAAAATTCTTAGTGAATTTTAAAATGGGATTTTCGTATTAACAAGGGTTTTATAAGGTTGGGAGGCTGCATACAAAAATATATCAATATTGATTTCAAAATTGTATCTTAAGGATTATTTTAACTGTTAGTAGGTGTCCCATCATTTTTGCACATATGATAAAGATTCCTAATAAAGCATAGCAAATAATAGGCAGAAAACACTTTAATAGTGTTCAACTAATAGCCTCGCAAACGATGACAGTGGTCATGTTTTAAACGAAACTAAACCTGAGAAAAGAGTAGGAAAGGCAACATTTGGCCTAAAATTTGTATACTTCTCGGTATTTGGTATAAAGCTCAAACATTAAATTTGTTTTACTAGTTATTCCTTTTCAAACCGTCGGTTGCCCTAAATGAAAAGAACAACAACGTGAGAATACCTGCAGGCTGTTTTTAAAAATAGTATTACATGGAATTATTTGTCATGGGGCTATTTCAGACTTTTGATATTTGAATAAAAATATTAGAACTATTTCTAAACACTTTTTTATTCATTTATTTCACAAACCTTGATAACACTCCGCATTAGTCCGGCTAGCGAAAGGAAATAGCCCTTAAGCAAGAAACTTTCTGATTATCACCATTAAGTAAGGTTCGGTGCAATTGAGCTCTGAGCACTGCTTACTTGGCACGAATACAAGTGAGCACACGGAGGCAATACGCAGCAAGCTATATAGTTAAGTATTATCGTACCTCTATCACCCCAACCTATCTGTATCACTCCACTTAATGTTTACCTCACTTTCGCTTCCGAGTTATTCGCATAGGTTACTTTTATGTACCAGGATTTTAACATCGACCCAATAAAAGACGGACTCACCCAATGGACTCTCGTTGCGAAGTATAACTTCGTTGACTTTTTCATATGTTAATGTATATAGTATATTAAATTCGAACCAATAAGAGATACGCTCACCCAGATAGGCTCGCAAATGATAAGAGTAATCTGCCAACATTAAATAAAGAAAAGCAATATAAGAAATCAATGTTCCGTGTAATTGACTGTACACATTCAATTTTTTGACCTTCCACATATACGTGCTGCAATTTTCCCTCTTTCAAGTAACATCCAATTAACTTTCATTTATCAATCAATTAATACCCAATTTTTGCATAACATTTAATTTCTTTGAAGTTATTGATTATCATGGTATACTTTTTAAAGTGCCTGTATTTGCATATAAAGTAGCATTTCCCTCATGTGAAAATTGTGTAAGTTTACACTGACAAAGGTGCATGTCGTTGAATGGACCGATAAATGAATCAAGTATAAACCTTTATGAGGTTATCTTATAGAACCCGAAGAAAACCCGTCGCAATGCTGTTTTGTCCGGCATAAATCCCACATGCGGCTCTTTGTGAAAGTCAACTTGTCTAACCTCTCGGCCACGGCGCGGCCGTGAAATGGAGTTTAATTTATAAGGAAGTGTTATACGTAAAATAGGCATATCACTCAAGAATAATGTTACAAGCGGTCACATGTTTAAATACATACATACATAAATACATACTTCATACTTCATATATTCAACAAGTACTTAATAATTTATTTAAATTTCACGTATACATGTATAGCATACAATACCCCGAAATAAACATTTATAGATAGTTTATTATTTTCACATTGTTACACGTGTATATATGAGTATACAATTATATTTGATGAAGTTAATAATAATAATAATAATAATAATAACAATAATAATAATAATAATAATAATGTATGAAGTATTTTACAGATATACATACCTACACAAACGCCCACTTCCCTTACGACTTTCACTCTAATGCCTTTTATATTTAACTTGTAAATTTGTCTTCAATCTGATGGAACAATACATAGCCTCCAATATGACCTTAAGTGTTAAAGGGTATATGTAAATGTAACAATAAAAAAAGAGAAGTGTAGAAGGCGCTTAAAAACAAACTTGCTTTTTTTTATATTAAGTGGTTATTTAAGAGTTTCCTTTTAACTCCTTCAAATTTTTGACCTAACATCTTAACATACTATTGGCTTAACATGGCATATGAGGCAGAAAGAAAGAAGGAAAAAAACCTGGTTCTGTCTCTCTCTCTCTCTCACACACACTCACACACACACACGCAAACACACGCACACACGCACACACACTCACACACACTCACACACACACTCACACACACGCACACACGCACGCACTCACACACACGCGCACACACGCACACACGCACACACGCACACTCACACACACACTCACACACCCACACTCACACACACACCCACACTCACACACACTCACACACACGCACACTCACTCACACACACTCACACACCCACACACACACGCACACACCCACACTTACACACACACTCACACACCCACACTCACACACACATTCACACACACTCACACACACCCACACTCACACACACTCACACACACACCCACACTCACACACACACTCACACACACTCACACACACACGCACACACACTCACACACACACTCACACACACTCACACACACACTCACACTCACACACACACGCACACACACACTCACACACGCACACACGCACACACACTCACACACACTCACACACACACACGCACACACACACGCACTCACACACACGCGCACACACGCACGCACACACACACTCACACACCCACACTCACACACACACCCACACTCACACACACTCACACACACTCACACACACGCACACTCACTCACACACACTCACACAGCCACACACACGCACACACCCACACTCACACACTCACACACACACACTCACACACCCACACTCACACACCCACACTCACACACACATTCACACACACTCACACACACCCACACTCACACACACACTCACACACACTCACACACACACTCACACTCACACACACGCACACACACACACTCACACACACTCGCACACACGCACAAACACTCACACACACTCACACACACACTCACACACTCACACACCCACACACACTCACACACCCACACTCACTCACACACCCACACTCACACACACTCACACACACTCACACACACGCACGCACACACACACTCACGCACACTCACACACACACTCACACACACACTCACGCACACACACTCACACACACTCACACACACTCACACACACAACCACACACACACCCACACACACACTCACACACACGTATTTCTACCATTATCAATGGTTAATAGAGTACTACACTCCCCAAATTCGCTGTAAGGGATACTGCTATTGAGTCCCTGAAGGCAAAGAAAATATTTTTAAAAGGGTCCAGGATAAAGCATGTGTTCTGATCATTCAGTTATATCAGTATATTCAATTACAAATGAGTCCATGTATATGAGCAGAATTCGAAAGGTGTCCCGTTCGTGTGGTGCCCGATCGAGCTCGTGTATCGTCTTGTGTTGGTTCAAAGCCCAGTTTAGCCAGACGCAAGAGAGTGCTCAGTCTGTTGTTTCGCATGATGTTTCGGTATGGAGTCGAGTGATTCAAGTGAAAATGTTTTATTAAAATTAAATGGATGAATTTGTTAGTAGAACGTGACACCGAAAGAAGCAATGTGGGAAAGTGTTTCGGAATTAGCGTCATGATAATAATAATGATAATGTTGATGATGATAATTATAATAGCAACCCATTGAGATTTCATATTGTAAAACTAAAAGATATCTTCCATAAACAAAAGATGGCATATTTAAAGAAAAATCTGATGTGTTCCTTTCACATAACTTTCCCCAGCTACTCCAAAAGCAAAGTTTCCTTCTTTTATTCACGTCATGCTAATCAAGATAAACATTAGCAGAATTGGTCTTTTTATTTTCTTCTTTGTAAGGGAGTACACTAGACCAAAGTGATTGTCAAATATTTTAAAGGCTGGTGACTCAGTGAAACAATAGAAATTCGGTTCCCTTTGCTTGCTAGGAGCAAACATTAGCAGAATTGGTCTTATTATTTTCTTCTTTGTAAGGGAATACACTAGACCAAAGTGATTGTCAAATATTTTAAAAGCTGGTGGCTCAGTGAAACAATAGAAATTCGGTTCCCTTTGCTTGCTAGGAGCAAACAAACGAGAGATGAAAAGAAAGATGTCTCCCGTTTGAGAAAATTAGTTTAAAATAAAACCAATAAGTCGGAATACCTAGAAAACGGTTAACTCTTCAAAAAATGTATGATATAAATTCTGTGTTTTAATAAGATTTATATTTTTAGTTTAGTGAGATTTTCTCTATCTCTAACACTTTATTTATACAAAATTTATACAAATGTGATCAAGAATGAGTAGATTATTTCCTGAAAATTCGAGATATACATTTCGTTTATCATTAAAATAGTTAAACATGTGACATTTTAATCAAAATCGTTAGAGACATTTTGAGAAAATCAAAATTGTCGAAAAATATTCCATGTAAAGGCTAGTTGGGATGAGGGGACTGCTTGAAAATCTTTGTGTCGCATCCTTCGAAGATACTACACTTAATTACCAAATTTGGAATTTAACCGTTTTTCGTTTTTGAGTACGCTGACCGCAGACACACACACATGTTTCTAAAAAAATGGATCAGGGGTTACGAAATATGTATTTTACGTGAAATCTCGATATAGAATTTTTGGGTAGAATACAACATCTTCTCTATCTACTATGCAAATTGTACATACGGCCTCCTAAATAAAATAACTAATTTAGGCATAAAATTGATAGACACATAACAATTAAAAGAAGAAGCAGAAGAAATATGTAACATGCTTAATCTGAAAACATTATTAATGTTAATAAGTAAAATAATTGTACGTGAACTATAAAGAATCACAAAAAGCTCAAAGCATGTGAAATAAGAACAACAAGAAAAAATTAAATTTGAGCTTGAGAATTGCTATGGAGGACAATAGTTGTGATAAACATTTTTCACTGAAATATTGCAACAATCTTTTGTACTTATACATTTTCAATTATAATACAGTAGAGAATAAAGAGAAGTAAAGCATTATTGATGAGTATACTATGAACAGTACACATAAATGTGCTGTTTAATTTTCACCTTGAATGTTTTATTCCCCAAACGATTACAGATCAACCATTGGTTAGTACAACATTCAAATTAATTGTACTCAGGCTCTGTCACATTTACTGCATATTCACCACTTTGCATATTTACCTATGCTCTTTCGGATAGCGTTTAAATGGATATGAAGTTTTCCTAACGTAGAATGATGGTTTTCCATTAGGAATTTTTGCCTTTCCGAGTTGATTCTCTAGTTTGTTGATTTCTATCTGGTTAAAACAAAACATAATTTTTAAGTGTATACAACAAACTTTTTTCAGTGCAACTGGTATATCATTCTAAAATCTCACTACTTTTGAGTTAATCTTTATTTGTTTTAAATTTTGGTGGTAACACAATACTTGATTATGATTTAATTTGTTTAAAGTATTTTTTTTAACGGAATGTTATACATGGTTGTAAGTTATATTTATTACAGAACCTCCGAATTAAATTTGATAAAAACAATATATATATATATATATACCTATACATATGTTTTGCTTAGAGTTGATGTAGAAGAAAACGTAACAAAATGGAACTTTTATGGATGTAGTAGAGCAAGTTTTAATCCCAACGGTAGGCAGAAAGAGTCACTAACATGCCATGTACTATTGCCACTCATTAGCCTGAACACACTGGAAGCAACACAGGCGTTATGATATGATCTGTTCGAATAAATGAGTAGTGGAATGGTTGAATGTCCATTTCCCACGAAAAACAGAAGCTCAGCCATAGTTTGGTGTACTCGTTCCTGCTTTTCGAGCGCTTCGGCTTGAAGAGACGAGTGAGTTTTCCCATGTAATATATCCAATGAATAAAGTGCTAGTCCGCATGCGCGCGCGTTTGTGTTTATATCTGTGTTGTATGTTAATCGCATAAACATCAACGGTGTTTAAATTCATCATCTTTCAATAATGCAAACAGATTCTTAATAATATCTCTGACCTGAAACTATTGTTTACATGTAATTTTCCTTTTTCTTAGGTGCTATTAGAGGTTTATCAAAATATGTGTTGTTGCACATTTAACATTTTTCAGGTTGAGCCATATTAAGGTATCCAAAGCATCTTAGGCAATTTTTTTTCCCCCAACAAAAACCCATTGACAAATAAAATTGACTAACAACAATAGTTGCTTTGTTTCCGGCATGCTGCGTGTAGCCAAGTTCGAATTGCTTGATAGCTAGTCAAAAGTGTATATCGAGTTACGTAAAGTGAATAAAAAATGAGTTTAATAAGTGAATGCTGTTATATATACGCGTTTATATGCAGTTAAAATGCACAGAAAAATTAATTTAAAACGTTGGAGTATTGTACTTTCTCTATTTCGCACATAGGACATGTTAGAGAAGGGTCTGTGTGTGCGTTTATCGTCTGTCTGTGAACACCAAACTTTCTTTTAAGCTGCGCATCTTCCTAAAATCCGACACTAAGGTTAGAAACTTTCCCTACCTCAAGCTACTCTTTTCATGGAAAAAATTCAAACATTATGATTTTATCAAAAATGGCTCTAACGGTCTTCATTAAATACCCTATATTAAATATACTAAATGTACTTAATAAGTAATTCTCTGACAATAATCTCTGACTAAGCCTTACTCATTCCGAATGACTTTGCAATCGTATGAGATAGGCAAAAAGTTACTATTAAAAATCTGATGTGCTCCATTCCCTAAAAAGAATTAATAGTTTATATCATGCTAATCTAGATAAACATTAGCAGTTGGTCTTATTACGTGTACCTTGTAAGTAGAAGGGAAATAAGGAATATACTAGGCTAAAGCGATAGTCAAATCTTGTATGAGTTCATCGCTGTGTGAAACAATTGAAATCCAATTATCTTTTACATTCCCGGGAGTATAACAAAAGGGATCAAACGAAAGAAAAACTTCCTGCTTTAGGAAAGTTTAAGTAGTGCAAAACTGAAACAAATAACAATGAATATTTTGGACATTTTAAACTCTTTATAAAAAAGGTTTGTCCCATAAATTGTGTGTTTTAATGAAATCTGAATGTTTTGCGTAGTAGGTTTTTGTCTGTCTCTTACGGAATACAGGTTAATGAAAGTCATCATGAATGAATATTTCTTTAGAGGCTATTTTCGGAAAATTCAAATATACCTTTCGTTTTCCGTGAAAGTATCTTAAACCTATGGTATTTTAATCAAAATCGTAAAAGGTAATTAAGAGTGAATGAAGTTTATGAAAATCTTTGTGTCACATCCTTGGCAGTTACTCTGCTCGAATAGCAAATACATATTTAGCCGATATTTCGTTTTTAAGTTATGCTATCTGCAAACACATATGGACCTTTTTCTAAAACTGCTTCTTTTGGCGTCAAGTTGCCTCAAAACTCGTATTTCCGATGAATTCGATATCGAAGTTTTGGGTGAATACAATCCCTTCTCTATCTACTGTGTACGTGCGTGCTAGAGAAAGTAAAACGTGTATATCTCGTTAAAACAATTTATATTACCTACTGCATTTAATTATGTCTACAATGTACATAGTGGATAGGGAAGATCTTGTATTCCACCCTATACCGAGAATACACAGGAAGTAGGTGTATGTTTTGAGAGTCCCTGAATCCAAAAGAGCCTTTCTAGAGACGTGTCCTTTGTATCTGTGCGTATATGTGAGTGTGTGTGTATGTGTGTGTATGTGGGCAGCACAGCTCAAAAACGAAAATTCGGATAAATACCAAACTTGGTATTCAAGTATATTCCCTAACTACCCATTAAATGCAATATTTTTCGAAGCTTTTTATTTTCCCAAAAACGGCTCCAGCGGTTGTGGTCAAAATGTTTTATGTTTAAGGTATGTCTTCTGATGACAAATATATATCTTGAACTGAATTTTATGGAAATAGCCTCATTCTGCACGACTTTTGTATAACTTTTGTGTAACTGTTAAACACGATTTATGTGCTGAAACTTTTGTTGTTTTAGTTAATCGTTTTCGAGATAGTCCAAGTTATTGACCTTAGTTTTAAGGTACTTACACTTTTCTCAAAAGGTAGACATCTCTATTTTCGTTTCTCGTTTTTTTAACCCCTAGCAAGCAAAGAGAACCGACTTTCAATTGTTTGATTTGGCGACTGACTTTTAAAAGATCTGACTGTCGCTTTATTTTAGTGTATTCCCTTATTTTTCCTCTACGCACAAGGAAGCAGGTAATTGTGGCAGTGTTTATCGTGATCCGGATAACGTATGTAAAATAATGTGTGATAAGGAAAGATTTTATAGAACAGCTAGGGAAACACATGTGAGTGGAACACATCAGATTTTTAGAAACATGTGCGTGTGTGTATCTGTAGCCACAGAGCCCAAAAACGAAAATTCGGTTAAATACTAAAGGTATTTAAATTGAGTATCTTACTAGGATGCGACACAACATTTTCAAGAAAATCTTTTCACCCTCATTTGACCTTTACATGGAACATTTTTCGAAATGTTTGACTATCTCAAAACTGGCTCTACGATTTGGATTAAAATACCTTATGTTTAGGATGACTCGTCATTGTGGATGACTTTTGTATAACTGTCAACCATAACAGACAAAAACTAACTATACAAAAATATAGATTTCATTAAACATACATAATTAATGTTATATACCTATATCTTTTTTGTACAGTTAACCGTTTTCGAGATATTCGGATTATTGATTTCAATTTTAAGTCAATTAAATTTTCCCTTCTCCTTTCCTGTTAGTTTGCCATAACAAGGAAAGAAACAGTTTAAGTATTTTAAAATGAGAGTAAAAGCAAAGAAATATTTCCCTCGTTTCATATAGCAATCGACTTTTGACTCTTGACTAATGCTTTAAACTGCGCATTTCTTCATCTCCCTTCTATTTACAAGAAAGAAAATAATAAGACTAATTCTACTTATATTTTTCTTAATTAGCATGATGTAGATAAAAAATTAATCTTTAAAATCAAACGGTTCTTTTTGCGGAACAGCCAGAGAAAGTCATGCGAATGAAACACTTCAGATATTTTTGTAGAGTTAACGAGTTCCGAAATATTGTTTGTTTTTAGTTTCATTGTTTAAATAATTAAACATTTCCCAGATGGGAATTTGGTATTACTATTTCTCTTGTTTTACACATGGTTATGCAAAGACATCAGAAGTTAAAACTCAACAACAACTTTTACAGGATCACTTTAGCTCACCGTACTCCCTTATATCCCTTCTCTTATATGGAATTGAGTAATACACCTAATTCTGTTTAGGTTTGTCTTGATTAATAAAGAGTAAATAGAAGAATAAGGTTTTGTATGTGCAGTTTGTTACCGAATAGTAGAGAAAGTAATGTGAATAGAATACATTAAATTTTTATTACGAAAAAGTGATCTTATAAATTTGTAGCCTAAAGAAATTGTTTCTCCACTTAAGAAATTTTCAGAGATATGATAATGATGCATGCAATTAGAAGAATATAAAATAATAAGTGTCAATTTTGAAATTGAAACGAATATAGAAAATTAAATGAAACAAACGGCAACGAAACCTCTACTTTTGGCTAGCTCCGCTTTAAAGACAGGCATTGGCTGGACGAGTATGCGATTATGGTTGTTCTTGCGGCGCATAGTCCCCAACCATGTGCTTACATTAAAGGAGAGAGAGCTTAGGGGCATAGGGACTCCAGTGTCGCCGCTTCCTCCCTTAAGTCACACGCCTTTTCCTGTTGTTCTGTGCACCACATCCCATATACGAGAATCTAAATACGTATGTTAATTTAGATAGTGCTCCAGGTTTTTTGATATGAGTAGCTTGTAAGAAGCATTTAAGTTTTAACACTAAGTTATTTTCTTCATCTACTCTTAACTGTAAAACTGCTATTTATATTTGCCATTTAACATAATTGAAATCATATTTTTTGAAGTTTTTGAAAATTATTAAATATTTTCATAATCTAACGTGTTTTTAATTTTTTATGGAATAGTAATCCATATGTTGTGACAGTGTATAGTTATAGTATTATCACATTTAAAGAAGCGTGATCTAGTTTAGGTTGCTTTTGCAATAGTAATATTTCATGTTTATAATTGCATTATATTCTATGTTTTGATTTATATTCTAATTCCTGTTCGAATAACATGACTGCAATTTGATTTTGTTATAGTGTTTAACGCCCGCTTTTACTACATATGGCACCGCAGGCGATGACACTGATGATACATGGAATGAAGATGGAGCACCAGTCGAATGTGATGATGTGGGAAACCGGAGAACCCGGAGACGCTTTGTCCACCACAAATCCCACATGCGATTACCCGGTATCATGTGAGAGGCGAATGGTCTAACCACTCGGCTACGAAGCGGCCTACTGCAATTTCTCACATATACAAGAAATAATTGCAAATTAAGTTAGTTGAACTTCTGATTGGCCGTTATCAAACAGCATGCTATGTTATGATCTAAGAGAACCACAACTCTACTCGCATTGTTGCGCTAAGTGTTGAAATTCATTTCTGTCTCTACTTATTCCACATTTACAACATTTCTCCCTCTTCTCCTACATGTCTTTCTCTTCCTCTTTTCTCCCTCATACGTCCCACCTCCTTCCCCCTTTATGCCTTCCACTCCTCAATCGCTTCTTTATCCTGTCTGTACATTTTATATGTGATATGGAGCTTGAAAAACAGCAATAACCCATGTATCAGGGACGTTTACCGGATTAAAATAAATAATGGATTTAACAGTAAATAAACTGTTCCTGCTTTTTCCGATGCGATTTGAACTCTACTGCTTGTTACTGCTGTAGCTGAATAATAATAATAATAATAATAATAATAATAATAATAATAATAGTAATAATATGGAAAGATTCAAATATCTTTTCAAAACTTCTTACCATACACGTTTTGCAAATAAATACGCATTTTATTTTTATTTATTGCAACAATAACAACTCCCCGTATTTATGGGTTGCCAACAAGGACAGAGTAAAACAGACAAATTAAAATTAACTTTCTAAAAGAAAAACAAAGAAAAACTTGAAAATCTGCTCTAAAGGTAATATAGTATCGCCAGTTTTCACTAGTATAGCAATTGAAAAGGAAACTAAAAGGAGCAAAATTATATATTAAACATAATATAAGATTAACCTATAATAAATAATTGATAGCAAAGGAATAGAGACCGTGGAAATACTAAAAATGGTTATTATGCAAATGATTTCGAAGAAGAGAAATTGAACCTCTTATTGCAGATATGGCAATTTCTTTTAGTGTTTCCTTCTTCGTTCCAAACTATTCCCAGGTATTGAAAAAATGTAAAGGAATGGTGCCCCGAGCTCCATCATCAGATCAATTGCCTCAGATCGTATTTTGCCTTGTCGGTGTGTAAATATCCATTTTCTCTTTGCGAACGTCCTCTGGTTGTCTTTCAAACCTAACGGTAGGGTCGATTTTTGTGTGTTTTCAAATTGCAATCATGCCAATTCGTCTTGTATTCCCGTTAGTTTCCAGTCCGTGGACTTCTTCGAACAATTTGTAGTTGTTCGTTCGCAGTTTGTCAGCGATCATTGAGTGAATGTTGTAATGGCGAGAGCTGCGTAATACTTCTCCATGAGGGCAAGATCCCAAGTGGCTTTATCTCTCTGTGGCATCGCAGACAGAGGCTGTAGTCTTGCGATCTACCCGATATGGAACGTGCGTTGTCATTTTTATTTTCACGCCATTCACATAATGTTAGGCCATCACGGTTTCGAATCCATGAATTCGCTGACTTGTATTCTTTGAATAATTCGACGCCGAGTCCTTTCTAAAGAAGTGTGGCCCAGGCGTCTACTTCTCTTTCTGGAAGTGTCCTCCTGATACGTCGAACCAAACATTCCACTGCAGGGATTCTTCGTTGAATCGTCTTCTGTTTAAGAGCTTCAAGGATTTATTCATATCAGCAGTAAGGTTTCGAGTGGTCTGTACGTATGGATTGGAGGATTGAATTAAAGTTTTGCATGAGTTTGTGTGTTGCAGATATGCTCTCCACGCTGCTTTGATGAGACCAGGTCCTTTACATTTCATGCCAGCATATAGCATGTGATCTGGTATATCCATAGGTTTCGGTAATATTTATTTTAAGGAACTTTTGATAATTTTATCACAGTCATTAAGAAGTTTATTTGGTATTTTAGCCAGATTAGTGGTTTGGAAAGGGTAAATTATGGATGTACAAATGGAAGTTAAGAACCTGAAATTTTTGTTCAGCTTTGAGCAAAGTTTTTAATTACACCATTCTTATCAAAATCCAGCAGGTCGTTGAAGGTCACGTCCAAGTATTTTATTGAATCTCCTGGTGCGATGGTTTCAATCTTGCAGGCCTGGTCTACTTTTAGAGTTGTGTTGACTATATTTCCATTTTGGATGTGAAGTCCTGTGTATTTCCTTGGGTTGACCGGTAACCCTATCTCTTCAAGTTGCTGTATTGCAAAAGGTGTTAATTCGAGAGCGGCTTCCTTATCTTTCCCGATGACTATATCATCGGCAAATCCCAAAATGGTTAGAGCCGGCATATCTGGCATGAGTTTAAAGCCATAGTGATCGCTTGCACTCTCCTCTGATAGATAACTCATCCAGAATATAGTTAGTAGCAAGATTATATAAACATAGAGAAAGAGGAGATCTCTAAACGGGGCCTCTTGAAAGAGAAATTGTTTTCGTTTTGGCTTCGTTTCAATTTTTGCATGGTTAACAGATTGCAAAGCCTTAACTTGGAAGGGATTCCTCCGGATTTTAGTCTTATTTAAGTGATTGTACCCAAAGTTATCGAAGGCTTTTGTAACATCCAAAAATGTCAATGTAATGCTACTTTTATGTTGTTTAACGTTATTTAAGATTTCTACTGATATATTGATTAGTGTATCCTAGGTTGGTAAAGCCATGCTGGTATTTGTTTAATTCAACATAAGTGGGAAGACGATAATCCAAGGCTGGTTTAATTACCCGTCTTGCGACAGAGCAAATAGCAATGGGACGCAGTTAGAAATATTATTGGGTTACCGTTTCTAAAAGGCAATATTCTTCTTGCATAGTAGTGCCCGACATGATTGCTATTATTTCACTAACAGTGTCGTCCTATAAGCACGCGATCGGGACCAGGAACGAACTGTGTCAACTGCAATGCGCCGAGTAGCTGTGAATATTTAGAAATGTGTCGTCTAGTTCACAACTTTATACTTCTGTAATTTTGGGTCACAATGTGCTCTTTCAGCTGAATTTTTTGAGAATATGTTCTGGTAAAAAAAATTGTGAATATCATTTTTTGCGATTTTACATATTTCGATTTTGGTTTCTAGAACCCGTCTAACAGTTTCCTTTGTTAATTATAAAATAGGAATTGTGTTAGCTCATAACTATACTTATTTTTCCTTCTTTCACTATCCCCTTTGTTTGCTCTTTCTAGATTACATGCGTTTTTATGATGTTTCTGCTTACTTGTTAAAAGAATTTGCTTCCTAACCTCGTTATATTTTGTGTCCGGGAGTTTAGGACCACATAGATAGTTTATGCCAGATGCCAAAATCGATATAACATTTTGTACATTTAAATAAAAAAAATACAGCGTCTTCAATGTTATCTGAAAACAATTTGCCATTTAGAAATTTCTGTTTTGAATTTATCCAGAGAACCTGGTATTTTAGATTCATGTATAGAATTGTGGTTGACAGGTTTATTTCCGTCACTTATATTAATATTACTTGAATTATTTTTATTGTTTTGAACATTCTTATACTTTTCTCGAATGTTGTTCCTATGTAATTGTGGATGCGAGCGACTAATGTGAATATTCACGCCTCTTTCATTTTGAAAAAATCCCTCACAATGTGAGCATTTATCTTGTAAAGATTGTAGGAGCTCAACTTTAAATGCGACATCAAGTGTTTTCTTTACATGGAGAACTTATTAATTAAGCATGAAGAACTCACAGATTTTAAATACATACTCAAGTAAAAAGCATTACCTGGTAGTTAAGGAAGTAAACAAACCCAGCATCCAGAAGATTTGCAGATTCACAAAATAAATACTAATAACTGCTGTGACATGAGTTTTCTCAAAAATGACTTTAACGATTTTGATTAAAATGCAATTTACTAAACATATTTACGTGATTTATATTAAGATATACATGATTTACTCTGTATCAGCCTCTGAAGCGCTCTTCATTCTGGATGTTTTGCATAACCATAATACATATAATATGTAGACCAAACCCTAATTAACAGAAACGTTAGATCTAGTTCAAATATACAATTTATGTGATATACATGAGTTAACAACTTTTTTATCTATTATCCGTGTTTTGTTTAAGTGTTCATACTGGCATGTTCTCAGGGTAAGAGAAATCATTATTCAGTTTTTCTTATATTTAGATTCTACTTTAGTGATAACGATATTCTGTTTTATTCTGTATATAATCATATCTAAATAATTAAGCTTTTTCTGTTTGGCAATCCTTACTTTTGTGAAAGCTGAAAGTTTTTTTTCTGAATAAACTGGAATGTAGATGGCAATCATGTTTAGAAATTTAAATTTTATGACATTTAAATAATCTCAAGCAGTTCATACAAACAGGCAAAATAATAAAATATTGTTTAACAATAGAACGAGGTTGTCTGGTACATTCATTTTCATACTTCAATATTTCAAGTCTATGTGTTATTTTATTATTATAACATTTCTAACAGATCTTATTGGCGGTTTCTCTTGACTTGGTAATTTGCAAGTACAACTTGAAAATGATGTTGATACATATTTATTTTGTAGACCAGGGTTAGCATATATGCAACCCGAAAAGGTTCGGTTCAACTGAAACTGATTCGCGGATCACGCTCGAGAAACTGTTGTCTGCATACTATGTCGGAAAATCACCGTTCCGTGAACGTCACAGCGACGGACGTTACAAAGTTGGTTTGCAGAAGAAAGTGAGGGTTTGGGGAAGCAGGATATTGTCCACAGACAGGGTTAATATACCGGTCTCGGCAGCGACCTCTTCTTGTAACGTCGTTACATGTTGGGGTTGCATAAAGGAACGGTTTTACGGGTACACCCAGCGCGCTAAATGACGTCATGCGGCAAGAGCTGCTCTAATCTCCTCTAAACTACTTCTGGCTGAAGCAGACCTTTATAGTTGACTTTCAGTTACATTTAATGAAAAATATTATGAGTTTCTCTATCTATTCTGCAACAAACTTTTCTTACAAAACCTTATTCTCCTGTTTGTTTCATGCTGATCAAGACCAACATTAATTGTTTTATTGCATATTTTCTTGTAGGTTCAAGGAGAGTAAGGAAATTCAGTAAACTAAAGTAATAGGTAAATCCTTAAAGATGGCTATGCCTGCTCACTATATGACAACCTTGAAAATCCGTTACATTTGCATGACCAGGAGAAAGACGGAATATCTCAGAAATGGTTAACTCCACAATAAATGTAGTATCATATAACTTAGCAAGTATCCCATCACGTTACATTTGCATGACCAGGAGAAAGACGGAATATCTCAGAAATGGTTAACTCCACAATAAATGTAGTATCATATATCTTAGCAAGTATCCCATCACGTTACATTTGCATGACCAGGAGAAAGACGGAATATCTCAGAAATGGTTAACTCCACAATAAATGTAGTATCATATAACTTAGCAGGTATCCCATCACGTTACATTTGCATGACCAGGAGAAAGACGGATTATCTCAGAAATGGTTAACTCCACAATAAATGTAGTATCATATAACTTAGCAGGTATCCCATCACGTTACATTTGCATGACCAGGAGAAAGACGGAATATCTCAGAAATGGTTAACTCCACAATAAATGTAGTATCATATAACTTAGCAAGTATCCCATCACGTTACATTTGCATGACCAGGAGAAAGACGGAATATCTCAGAAATGGTTAACTCCACAATAAATGTAGTATCATATAACTTAGCAAGTATCCCATCACGTTACATTTGCATGACCAGGAGAAAGACGGAATATCTCAGAAATGGTTAACTCCACAATAAATGTAGTATCATATATCTTAGCAAGTATCCCATCACGTTACATTTGCATGACCAGGAGAAAGACGGATTATCTCAGAAATGGTTAACTCCACAATAAATGTAGTATCATATATCTTAGCAAGTATCCCATCACGTTACATTTGCATGACCAGGAGAAAGACGGAATATCTCAGAAATGGTTAACTCCACAATAAATGTAGTATCATATAACTTAGCAGGTATCCCATCACGTTACATTTGCATGACCAGGAGAAAGACGGAATATCTCAGAAATGGTTAACTCCACAATAAATGTAGTATCATATAACTTAGCAAGTATCCCATCACGTTACATTTGCATGACCAGGAGAAAGACGGAATATCTCAGAAATGGTTAACTCCACAATAAATGTAGTATCATATAACTTAGCAAGTATCCCATCACGTTTACAGATAGCCCTTCGTGCGAAAAAACAGCACTTGGAAGCAAACACCATTTAGTGGGAATAGTAAATAGGGCGACCTTCGTTGCACATCTCTTTCATATAAGCGAAAACGGTGTGGGAATCGCGCTTATTGAGGCAATTTCCAGTCATGAACTAGAGTTCGTGATGACATACAATAAAATCGTAAACGACCAAAAACGTTAACTGCTTTCCACTTCGGTTATAGAGTCTTTATCTTTGAGAGAATAAAATGTAATAAAATATACTCTATCACATAAGATTTACGAGTAATGCAAAAATACTCCAGGATGAAGAGGGCTTTAGAGAAGATTTGTAGGAAATGCAAAATTATAGTTTGCTTGTCATATAAATATCTTTAATATGTGACATTTTGAACAAATCGTAATTCTCTTTTTTAGAAAATTAAAAGTTTTGAAAAATCTTCCACATAATTGGTAGATTTTGTGGGAGATTATTCTGAAATTCTTCGTGTTGCATTATTTGAAGATACTGAACTTAATTACCAAGTATGCTTGGTACTTAATTTTTGAGTCAAAGACACACCGACAGAAAGAATGATAGACACTCGCGCAGGCCTTTTGCTAAAAATGCTTATTCTCAAAACATGTATTTCCGTTTAAATCTAGGTATCGTGTGTTATTATCTTTGCAATACCCTCTTTACTTATTACATACATATATTGTACCTGATAGAGAAAGCAAAAATTAACTGCAATACAAATAAAAATATCTTCGGTTGCACATCTGATCCTTACATTGCATAATCGTTATGAATTCATATAATTTATGATACGTCTGTTGTTATTTTATTTTTCTACATTAATATTTACTTTCTCTTCAATTTACGTATAGCTTAAAGATGGAATTGGATTCCACCCAAAAGTTTCAAGATAAACATATACATCTTCTGATTTCCCTGAAAAAGAGCATTTTAGAAAAAATAAGTGTGTGTGTGTGTGTATATGTGTACGTGTGTGTGAGGGTGTCTTTTTTGGGTTTATGACGAGTATAAATACCGATAGATATCAACATTGGTGTTTAAGTTTAAGATTATTGAACTATGCGATACGAATATTTTCAACAAAATCCCCCTGTCCAAACTGCATAGACCATTCGTAGAACATTTTTAGAATTGTTTTTAATGTTACCCAAAGCAGATCTACCTATGCATTGCTTTAGTGAAAAAAAAATGTTTAGTTAGAGTTTCTTGAATAGTCGATGAAAGTCACTTGATTCGAAGGAAATTTTACATAGTTACGTATATTTTGTAGGTTGAAGCGTTTAAGATACACTCAAAAATATAAAGCGCACAAAGGTTAGCACGAGCACTTAGATTTTCATGTAACTATTTTGAAGCATCATCCGTTTCTGGAATGCGTTATTGTTGGTTTAAATTTTCACACTGTTTTAATTCTCTAAGTACTGTGGCTATCTCTTTCCTGCGAACTCATAGAAAGAGTACACAATATCAAGTTCAGTCACCCGCTTTTAAACATCTAAGTATCCATTGGTTTCTCAGTCCCCTTAAATTTTCAATAATAAAATATACCTGCAAATATTTATCACATTTGACATAAAGCAGAGAGAAAAATAAGTTTTTGTAAGGTTAATTTGTGGAAGCAAATGTAAAAGTAAGCGAGATGACTATAGAAAATCGTATCAAAGTAACACATATGCACAATTTTTGGGACAGACAGCATATAATCTATTAACATCATTAATAAATATAGTTACCACATTGTTTACTTTCTAAAGCACGTAGATAGTCACAGTTCAAGTGTTTATTCTATTAATTAAAGTGAAAACATTGAAAGTGTCTCTGGCATTTAAAATTAATAGTGTATCTAAAATAATATAGCCATAAATGAACGTAGAAGTGTAATTTCCGAAATTCTATTCAGTTTTGTTTATTTTTATTTGCCATTAAGAAACTGCATTTGCATTAGTGTTACTAGCATTTTGCGTAAATATTTTCAAATAGAATGTATATCTCTAATGCCATAGAGATCTTAAATTATAGCCCCAACATAGGCCTAAGGAATGAATGTTAAGTTGCAGTGAATTTTCTCAAAGCAGTTCAACTTTTATCATCTATTAACTTCTGACTTGTAGAGATGATATAATTTTTATGTAATGCTTTTGATTGAAAATGAAATTGTTATTGGGATGAACAGTTATAACATTTAACTTGCAACATTTAACTGTATGATTTAATATACGGCTATTCCGTTTCTTTTTCGCCATATAGGATTAACACGCTTTACATGAGTGACTCTTCAATTATAATTTAGATTCACCAAATATGTTGCATCCCCAAATTCACCTTAGCCGAAAATTGACAAAGCATGGCTTTTTGAAACACAAAATTACCTGTTGGGCCCAAGCTGGTAGCTGACCTTCTCTGATGAAGTTTACTCTGTTGTTTCTCCCTTTTGTCCTTGCGTTTGAGGTGCTCTGCTGGGGCGAGTCATTCCATCTACTATCACCAGACAACAGCATTGTTAGATGATTGACGTCCGTCCTGCTATACTGATCATCATCCTACCGTCTCAGGCTATTGGAAAAGCTGAAGAGGAACAGTTTATAAGAACAGGCTCATATAGTCAATACATACTACCTGTCAAAATACTTAAAATGATTCATAGAGTATATGATTTTTCTTTCCTTTCGTACTTTCACCATCATTTCATAACATCCAGTTCTTCACTTTTATACCAGGCACCGTGCTCATCACCTATCTTCTGCCTGTCTTCCTCAACCTCAGGCTTTGCCTTTTTAGTTCAGGAGGGTAAATGTCCTACATGCGAGGAGATAAACTGAGAAAGAGGAAGCATATTAATGGAGCAAATCTGGAAATTTCCAGTGCTATGAACTACAATCCGGAATATTTTACCTTTCATAATCAAATGCTCTCTGATACGAATTTTGTGACTGAGGAAGATATTTCCTTTATATAAAAGAACAAGCCACATTAAACTTAGAACGTATAACATTGGAGAACTACTGACCGCATCACAACTAGTATATACAACGTGTTCATAATTTTAAACGGGTAAACTGCTGCTCGATGGCCTAATGATTATTGCCCGGTTTTCGCCATACTATAAGCTTAGCCGATTAAATGCTTAAAAAATGTATGGCTAATGCATAGAATTATATGACAGCATATTGCATTACTTGTCGAATTTTATAATATTATTCAACTGTCCACCCAGTTTAGCTTTGCTTCGTCATACCTGATTTTCATGTGAGTCATCCAGATTATTCACACGCTAAACTATACGTAGCGTGTCGAGCATAAATGTGGAAGAAATGGTAGCAATTTTATTAGTTCCCAACTCGGATTTTGTACCTAGCTTAATTACTTGGTCTGCATATTTAAGTTTTGACAATCATTCGATTTTAATTGTGATGCACTATATTCAGGAAAATAATCGTGAACCAATATTTCATCACCTGGCCCCGTAGCTCAGTTGGTAAATCTCTTGTCTGTCGTTCGAGGGTTCGATTCCTGGCTGGAAGTACGAATGTAAATGTGAATGTATGTTTGGGTGATCTAATGATTGAAATTAAAGATGAATTGAAACCTAATAATATTGTACACGAGCTAATTGCCAATAGAAAATGTTCCACAGGAAAATGCTGCCGATAAGAACCATGCAGTTGAGAAGGATTGTCGCCTAGGTAAATAAGCGCATAGCCTATGTCTTAATTGATTAAATTGTTTAGGTTAATTAGTAAGTAAGATATTATGTATTTATTGTATACTGGATGTTCAGAGAGATTGTTCCTGGAAAGCGTTCCAAACTTTAACCCGAGAGTTCTCAAGCGACGAATTCCGTTGTTTACTGTAGTTTTTTGTGTATTGCAAGAGGGGAAAGACGCTATTGTGGGTCACGTCTCCGCAAGAGAAAGTGAAGGTGACATATAAACCGGGGAACCACGAGGACATTTAGGTCAAGAATCACGTGAAAGACGTATTGACCAATTAAGATTAATCACGTCACGGCAGAAGCGCACCCCAAACCACTTTCGGCGCCAAAAATTGGCCAATAATATTACAAGTTGAGAGTTTTGCGCATGAGTAGAATTTGTTATAAATATAGAGTATTCGCCGCAATTTGCAGGCAGTTGAGATGTAGCTCCAAGGGGAATCTGCCACGCTATAAACAAGAGTATGCGCGAATTAGCAGAGCTATTATAGTGATTGACGCAGTTGGAATATAACTACACGCAGAATCTGTGATGCTCGAAACAAGAATCCTCGTACATAAAGCTATTACAGAGATTCACACAGTTGAAATAAAAGTCACGCGTAACCTGCGACGCCGGAAACAAGGAAGCCACGGCGGAAATTTAGTGTCTACAATTATTCTGCACGTAACAGTTGTACTCGTCGCCGCGTTAAGTTTAGTTACCTTTATGCGCGTTACGCCCTTGTTTGAGGGAAATTATCGGAACTCAATCGCGCCAGGAACATTCTCGGGAACGCTTGTGAAGAGAAATAAACCTTGACTGAAAGAAAAGTGCCGCTAATTCCCGTATCACTCTTCGGAGATCACCGTAGTTAGATACCTGAGCTAGATATAAATAGGTCTCAATTGCTCGTCGCTGAGTCCATCAATAGCCGAGGAGCATCGAGAACCGACTTTAGCAACTGCAACGCCGGAGAGAGGACCAGTCGTCGCTGCGCAGGCCAGCACCACCAGGTACGTCACCAGTTCCCGCCGCACAGTTTTAGGCGTAGTATAAATGCAACAACAATAAATAAAAAAAAACTTAATAAAAAGAGATTTCACCAAAACACTAATTTTCATAATCAAGTTTTAATTATATATATTTGTAATGACTTGTTTTACCGAGCGGGATGGCTCATGTGGTACTAACAGCCTTCACCTCAAAGTCCATTGACTGATCAAATTGGAATGACTGTTTTCGCAGTCGCCAAAGTAAATGCCGGATTGGATATTTAATACCACGACCCAGAATTCCACACTTAGTCCAAAACAATAATAAATCTGAAAAATAGATGGTAATTGTAATTATGCCGTCAATAGTGAAGGCAGCTGAACTGGACTGTCTGCTTGTCGCGGAGCAAAGTACCGATGAAGAAAAAGCATTGCACCTTGAGAGTGTGTTATGGGTACGGGGGAAGGCTCATGAAGACTACTGTCCACCATACAAATCAAACGGTTATCACGAACAGAACCGCCGCGCCATCACTAAGCAGTTAAAGCAAATCATATAAATGGAATTAAAAAAACTCGTTTTAATTGGCCGAATTAATATTTTTTTTAATTATTTATGTGAACTATTGTATAAAAGTAACAGTTAAATCTAATCTTACAAATAAAAAACCTGGATATCTAGAAATGTCGATTTTCAAAATTCTCCATTATCTGTCAGTAATTATTAGACTGACTGATTTACCAATAAATAATTCGATCGATAGGTTTATTGATTGACAAACATACACAAATGGTAATTCTGTCAATGTTATGTTGTAAGAGAGTTTCGACAGTATTTAGCAGGAAACTCTGATGGGTTATATTCACATGATTATCTATACCTATTCTGCAACAAACTGTTCTTACCGCAACTTATCCTTCTACCTACTTCACGCTAGTCAACATAAATATTAGTTGAAAAGATTTACTGCATGTTTCTTACAGATTCACGAGGAATAAGGCTAAAGCGATAGCCAAATGTTTTAATAGCCGGTGGCTACGTGATGGGCTTTAAATGCCGTTCAACTTGCATGATCAGGATGAATGTAAAAGAAAATAAATAACGGCTTCGCAGTTGAGAAAATTGTAAGTACTGGTAATTTAAACCTAAAATGCTAGAAAATAAACTCCATAAAAATGTATTTGTGCAAAAATTGTGCTTTTAGCAAAATCTACGTCTACATCTGATGTACCAGCTATTCAAAAGTCACCCAAAATGAAGAGCGCTTCAGAGAGTGTTACCAGAAAGTTCATGTTATACAATTGTCACGTAAATATTTTTACTATCTGAATTTTAATCAAAAATGTTACAGCTATTTTTAAGAAAATCGAAAGTAATGAAGAATTTTCCATGTAAAGGGTAGCTTTGGGTTGAGGAAACTTTCCTGAAAATGTTCGTGTCGCATTCTATGAAGATACTGAGCTCAAATACCAAGTTTGGTACCTAACCACTCTTCATTTTTGATCTATACTGTTCATAGACACACATGGAACTTCTAAAACTTATTTTTTGGAGTTAGGAATCCTGAAAACATATATTTCCGGTGAAACATCCGCATCGAATTTTTGCATGGAGTACAATAGCTTCTCTATCTAGTATGTACAGTGTACAGGATGTAAAAAGGACATTATATGCTGATTGATTTGGAGCAGAGTGATATCTAGTGGCAATTGACATGAAGCCGCATTTTCGGTATGAAATTGAGCTGGTTTTGAACTAGATGAGATGTAAACACAACATTTATATCCATCTACATCTCTTGCATCAGCTTTGAGGAACAAACTGCTTCCTCATTGCATACATTTACAAGGTATAGGCACGGACCAGAAAATCGTAGTGGTGGCGCCGCTTTGTACTTATTAGGAGGATAGTTACAAGCGGAAGCCATGTGGGATGTGGGTATTATTTGTGGTTTTCTGCCTATAAAGTTCATACATTTAACTGAAAGTGTTGTTTCAGAAGGTCCAAATATTTTTGTACACATCTGGAAATATACTGGGAATATATGCTGAACTGTGGGGATGTTCTGAACCTTATATTTCCGATGAAGTGAATGCTGCAAATTTTTGCTGCGGACTTTGATTCTCACGATGATCCCTCAGGACTGAAAATAAAATATAAAGTATGAATAGCAATATGTACATAACAATACGTAGGTACATAAATACTAATAATAAAAATAAAAGTAATAATAACAATAATAATAATATTTGAGAGATTATTCCCATAATATGTTATTTAATCTAATACTAACAGTATTTAGAGTTTCTATTTATTAAAAAACGTTAGCATTAATTTCTAAACAACATTATTCATGCTGCAGTTAATTTTAAGCATATGTTATGTTGTAGCTGTTTGAGGTACAATATAAAATTAGTGTACTTACTTCTTTCGATGTACAGCTTGAATGTATAGACTTCTTTGCGCTTCAGTTTTTCGTGTGGGAAAAGAGTAAAAGGCAATAGATGGCGAAGTATTCTTGTAGGTATTATTACATCCGCCTTCTTAAAGTATTTACATTTTCAGAAGGTTTGATTCTTCATACCTTGTAGTAAACGCAAATATACTTACTCCACTGTCTCTGGTATCCTATTTTTAGTAGCCGATCTTGCCGCCAGAGTAGCGTGCACGGTGCGTATACCCCCGCCGCTGAATCCTTGCACTTGAGAGTTAGGAGTTAAGTTGGTACATCAACAGAAAACAGACGAAAAGCGTTACCCGTTTGACTTTCTGAACCAATCACAGAGAAGCATTCCAGTCGGTCGGTCGGTCGGCCAGACAACGGAAACGCATCTAGATGCAGCACCGTTGCAATATCTGGCCATTTCCAACCACGTGCTGAGTTTGTGAACTCATAACACTTGCGTGAGCTGTTCTGTACAAGATATGTATTATTCGTAGTTATTTATATTTGTTGATAGTTTTGGTACTTGTTTATACGTGGGGAAACATAACAAGACTTTCACAATTACAGAGGTGGATAGACTTTTGTAGGAAGATGTGGCGAGAGTGGACTCGGCTACATGGAAAAAGAAAGTGAATCATGTTCACAAAATAATACGAAAAGCACAGGAATTAGATAGAATCATCAGTGAATAACAACCACTAATGATATGTCCTGATGACAACGACGATGTTGATGATGGCAATGACGATGATCCTTTCCAGAATAATGACGACGGAGACTTGAGCCATTAAAATTCTAAACCGGAGAAAATCATTTTGTTATACCTTCCTCTCATTGTTACGAGCTGTTTTACATTAATCTGTTCTATGTTGTCGTAAATACCTAATGTATCCTACATTTGTTACAGTATCACTTATTTTCATTTAACATCAATAATAACGAATTAGTTTAATTATTTATTGGCATTCATTTGCTATGTGAACTGTCTATATTCTTCGTTACACACGATAGAGACATTTGTAATTACTCTAATTACTCTGGCAACGCGGCAAAGGCAGCATAGCCAACCTTACGCGATAATACTCGAACTGTCAAGTGTAAGGATTCAGCGGCGGGGGTATAGGTGAACGACACCACACAGAATTAAACGGAACATATAACCTTCTTTAGCTTTACTCCATTTCTCTTATTATTTGATATCAATCCAAAGTTTTTAACTATGTTTTATCAACATAAACCTTGAAAACTCGTGAATAGTCACACATATTTATGATAATAGTTATGTGTTTTATATACAATATAATTTATATGCAAATGTGCATTTACTAATTTTGAGAAAAATACTTTTAAAACTTCAAAGGTATTTGAAAATACAAATCTTTAAAATGCTTAGTTATTTCCTCAAAGTATTTCATAATAGTTTTATGAAATGTATCTCTAAAAGCAAAACCATTAAATGACATTTTAATACCCTCTCTCTCACACTGGTGATTTTTCCGTTTCTCAAAATTCTGATTTCATGCATACACGAACGAATAATTTTATATTTAAATGTTGTTTATAAATGTAAGAAGAATACAAATTTAAGAACTTTAGTACAGATTATAAAGTATTATTATTCCAGAGTTGATCTTAAGTACAAGGAATAATATATTTACACTACTTCCTCCTCCTCTTTTTTTTTTATTGATAATGTTTAACGCCCACTTTTACTACCGCAGACGAACTTCCGCCTCATTTAATTCTGGCAACTCTCCAGTTATTCATGAATCATTAGTAGTCCTCATGCTGCCTTTGAGGAACTATCAGCTTAACTTACAGTATAGAGATGTCTTTATACTTTGGTATTGAAATATATTGACATTTTCTATACATGTTCATTTTACTTACTGGTCTATTGGTTATTTATTCTCCTTATTTCAACTCCATCAAAGTGTTTTTCGAAATATGTTTTTTAAACGGTGATTAAGACTTTATTTTTTCAGAATACAATGAACAGAGAGAACATAAATACGTTTACTAGGTCTCAATGTGGCGTCTAGCGCAGTGCTTGCACATCAAAGGAGCCGTGCTCAAGTTTCCTTTCTGTAAATTCTCTTATTCTTTGTACCCAATGTCCTGGGGACACCACCCGTGTCTTATCCTAATCCTAAGTACCCTACGATGTCCTCATATTCCTGAAAGCTTCGTAATGTTATGTTAATGTGTATGATTGCTTCACTCTTAGAATCCAGCTTCACGTAAACATATAACTAATTACCTGGACTGCGACATGCGGAAACCCAGAGCACACAATAATATACCATCTCCTTTGTGCTCGGTCTATTTTCAACTGAAATCAGTTTTGAAACCATGGAGGGTCCAAGAGATACTTGTGCCCAAGGTAACTTGCTCTACTTGATTTCTGAATCTTTGCTCAGTTAGCTAAAGGATTTCTATTTCAGTCATTGACTAGGTTTGAATCATCGCTGCTCTGTCACCACATCTCTGGTAAGGAATGGAGATGCTCCATGAACAATAAACGGTCACTGGCATGTGTGGACGCGTATTGAATGTTGTTAGCACTGTAATAGAACTAATTTTTTTGCATTTGTATAAAGTATCAATGATATTTTTTTTCTTTTTTCTTTATTTTAAGTAAGATTATATTAATAAATTGAAAGAAAACCCCGAAGTATGTACCAATAAAGATAGGCAATGATGAAAAGTTAACACTTTTAAGGCCATTTTGTTTCAACCTAACCTACAAAAACAGATTTACTTAATGGTGCCAAGTGGCACCTTTACGTTGGAAAGGGTTAAGTGAACTCTTAGAGCAAGTTTCAGGCGATCTTTATTTTGCAACAATCTCAAATATGCCTCACCAGACAATGGTGAGGCACAACAAGTTTATTTTTCACCAATGTGTGCACGCGTCTTCATTTATGCTGCTAAAGTATTCGCTAATTTATATTAAATTTCCTATGACGTAGCGAAATCGCGAATGTAACAAATTCGCCAATATTAATTGTGCCTAAGCAAATTAAAAAGTATTAAAGAATAAACATTTGCACATAAGATCATTGCTTTGTGGTTGTTATTCATAGGAGTATCACAATTCTTTATTTGTAAACTTTTTCAAATATGCCAGTGTTCATTATCAGTTTATTTTACAATGAAAGAAACTGCTGTAAGGTTTGTAAGACCCTAGTTCTAAACGCTTTCACTGATGAAGCTGCTGCATTGTTTTGTCGCTGTCTCTTTCGTCTAACTTGGAGTTGGTCTGAATTAGCGCCAGTGAAATACTTTATAAATAAGCGTGTAGTTCTCTGATGCTCATCCATGTACAACACAAATTTGACTCTCACTAAGGGGAGAAAGAATGACTGGGGTATGTGACACTTACAAACACAAGTACTTCACTTTAAGATTCTTCAGTATTGAGACCTTTTACTCATCCTGTTGAGGCACGATTCCTACGAGCGACTCCCGACATAATAGTTTCTGAAGACGCAGAAATATATGTTGATAACTAGTGCTATTTTCTTCTGCTTACTAAGCTCTCATCGATAATTACTGCGTACTTTCCTATTACACGACATATCAACTTACGCGTAAACTGCAATGTTTCACTTATATCTTTAGAATATCCAATCTTGTGGCTCGTTCCTGATTGGTTGAAAAGAAGTGAAAAAATAACGTTGTCGCTTGATTAATTTTGGGAGTTCTTTGAATTAGACTCACGTGATCGCACTTTATAATGGAAAAGTCACGAGCTGCTTTTAGGGAAGAAACCCTTCTACATAAAACTCCCTGTTACTTATGCCTCTAATGCGCTAAAAACTTACTCTTACCATAGCCTTTATGCTGCAGTATTAACAAAGGAAGTAACCTTGGCGTATACAATGGCAACTTCTCATCCTACGGTTTTGTGTTCTGCTATCTGCCAAGTCTTGGCTACTGAAGCAGATATATTTCTTAAATTAAACCTGTGTAAATTATTAATTAAAATAATAAAATATAAAGCGTACTAATATACTCTTGCAGTTTCCTGAAGAAATATAACAGCTCTAGCATATAAAACTAGGCAATCATGAAAGAGTTTGTTCTTTCGGAATGAAATATAAGAAAAGTGAGAAGACACAGAAAATTTACGGCATTTCTAATTACACGAAATGGAAATGGCATTTTGTTTATGGACGCTCTTTAACTGCTGTGGTTCTCAGCGTCCCATTCTATACTATACGTGAAAAAGCACTTAATTTTGCTCAGAGGCCTCTCTATCAGGCTTGAGGTTCCTTTACGTGCCGTAAATCTACGAAACGACCCACTGCTTTACTTCCCTTCCGGGAAGTCATGCTAAGGTTTTTACGCCCGAAAAAAATCCATTGTCCCCGGCCGAGTTTGAACTCACGATCTTGTGTATATGAAGCTAGGATGGTAACCATTACACACGGAGGGCGACTTTAATTACGTGAGAAGCCCGCCATCAAACATGTCCGAATGATGTTCATTGGAAGTAATGAACAACATAAAATGTTATTTTTGTGCCAAACTGCATGACGCGGTACCACAACCACCACAGTTGGAATCTATTGATCATAAATTGTTCCCAACAAAAAATAAATTCACTCACGTTTGAGATTAGTCGACACTGGTTTATTGTTGGACTCTTATCAGACAGGGTAATGCGAATCTTTGTTTTTAAAATATTATTGTTATTAAAGAAGCTTTAAAGAATTATGGGGAACTGAAATTAGTGCATTAATTGAAACTAATGACCCAGGAAAATTATATTTTTCAAAAATCTAAGTTTCATTATTTTCTGTGTCAATTTTATAATATTTTAAATGCTTAACGCACTGGCAAGAGTAAGCTTTCTGTTAAAGTTTCACTTTATTTCACAGTACAACAGCGAAGCCCTTTAAGGTAAATAAATAACCCAAAATGTGATTAAATGAGAATTGTTTTAACTTAATGATAATATATGCATATAAATAATCTGACTATTTTGGAAACTTTTCAGAAACTTATTTCCATGCATTGTCGTTTTTGCTTTTTCTTCACGTATTATGTACATAATGTACAGAGAAGGTATTGTAATTCACCCAAAAAGTCAATACCGAAATTTCACCCTTGAACCCAAATGATGCATTTTTAAAAAAAAGGTCCATGTGCGTGTCTATGGTCAGCTTAGCTCTAAAACAATAAATGCGTTTAATGCCAAACTTGGTATTTAAGTTCAGTTCTTCCAAGATTGCAACACGAAGAGTTTCAAGAAAATCCCCCATCTCAACTACCCTTTACATGTAAACATTTTCGAAAAGTTTTATTTTCTCAAAGATAGCTCTAACGGTTTTGATTAAAATATCTTATATTAAAGATATTTATGTGAAAAATAAAACTAATATCTTGAATTTTCTAGGAATGGGCTTTGTAGACGTCTTTATTACGCATACATTTTGCATAACTGTTAAAGCGTAAGAAATAGACAAAAACGAACAAAATAAAAAGAAATTAGATAGCGTTAAAACACACAATTTATGTTACGTACATTTTTTTCGTGGAGTTGACCGTTTTTGAGATATTTAGTATTAATGGTTTGTTTTAAAATACTTATACTTGTCACATACGGGAACTACTTGACTCCTGACCACGCAAATAATCAGATTTCAATCCCATAGCAACCCCATTTTAAAATATTTGACTGTTGGTTTAGTCTAGTATATTCGCCTATTTCCCTTCTACTTATATATAGACCGACTTAATATAAGTAATAAGACCGTTTCTGCTAATGCTTATCTCGATTAGTATGAAGTAAATAGAAGAATAAGCTTATTAAGAATTATTTGTTGTAGAGAAAGTCATGTGAATGGAACACATTAGATTTTTCCTGTTGTCGTGGTAAGATGGATCAAATGCATTATAGAGAAAAGGATATTCTGTCACAGTTTCTATAAAAATCTCTTCTTTGTTCTCGCACTGAATACACAACATATAGCAATACACTACAAATTATATGAGTGACACCCGACAGGTTTTAATTCTCTTTGAGGCATTCATCTTTTTCCGTTTCTGTGCCGTGCTGAACCGAGCCGAGGAATGGGTTTTCTTGCATTGCTTTACTAGAAATGGAATTGGACCGTGCCGCGCCGTGCCGTCCATTTGTAATGGGTTTCCTCCTTTAGAACTATTACTTTCTCTAGCCCCGTATGTGCAATGTACATAGGGATAGAGAGAAATTGTATTCCACCCAAACATTCGATGTCGAGATTTCACCGGAAATACATGTTTTAGGACCCCCTGAGTCCAAAAAAAGCATTTTCAGAAACAGGTCCGCATGTGTGTGTGTGTGCGTGTGTGTGTAACTTGGTTTTTAAGTTTGGTACCTTCCAAGGATGCGACACGAAGATTTTCAAGAAAATCCCCCCACCCCTGACTACCCTTTACATGAAAAATCTTTCGAAAATTTGGTTTTTCTTGAAAATGGCTATAATGATTTTGATTAAAATACCACCACATATTAAAGTCATTTCCATCACAAATAAAATGTATATCTTGAATTCTCTGGGAATAACTTCTAAACACCTGTTTATTCTGGATGAATTTTGCTTAATTTGGCATAACTAGTAAACCCTAAGAGATAGACAAAACTTATTATACAAAAAATAAACAAGTTATGACATATACATTTCTTTTGTGGACCTTACTGTTTCGAGGTATTCCTTATTATTAATTTCAATTGTGAAGTACTTATACTTTTCTCAGACGGAAGTGTCCGTTTTTCTTTTGTTCTACTCCTGCCCAAGCAAAGAAGCAATTTGCAATGGCAATCGTATAACGACAGTTTTTAAAACATTTTACTCTCACGTTATAGGAATTCCCTTAGTTCCACTCTACTTATAAGGAACTAAGTAATACAATTTTGCTAATGTTTATTTCGATTAGCATGGTGATGAAAGAAAGTAAGCTATAAGAAGTTTGTAAAGTAGCTAGAGAAAGTCATGTGAGAGTGATACGATACATCATTTCGAATACCGTGTTTGCTGTCGTATAACAAGCACCGGCGTAACAGACGCACCCAGATTTGTATGACTTTATTTTAGAAAAACAATTCTCACTTAATACATCTACTGCAAGACAGTTTTAACACATATGTGCACTACATCAAATATCTGGGCAATATAAGAAAAGAGTGCTCGCCTGTAATTTTCGTCCTCAATTCCTCAAAACTCATCCCAAAAGTTGAAAAAAGTAATACCTGAAGCCGTCATGTTAGAACCTGAATCAACAGTTCTCTTCAAAGGCACATCAAAGGTTAGTGGAATCTCGACCAAGTTTCAATTTGCAAAAGTTCAAATTTTTGTCTTCTCCTTGTGTTAATGGCAAATCGATGAAGTTCAGAAATTTGTTCTTTGTACTAGGCTAACATTTTCTGTAATATTTTGTCTCCGATACGTCTGCATACATCTCGAATACCATGACGTTGATCTAAAGGCAATCCCTTTATTACTAGGTACAGCTTTCGTTTGATGAATACTCGTTTGTGTAAAAATTCCCGCCTTTCTGCTCTCTAAAACCAAGTCCTGTTTCAACCTTTGGCCATTTGATGCTTCCACTTATCAGATAGTAGCAGTATTTTATTATTAAGTTTTCAGTAATACAATATTTACATCACACAGTCGCATGGGTCGGGTGAGCGTACATGCTGTCTAAAAATACTTAAATTTGAAATATATATTACTTACATATATATTTTACATATCTTAACATTGGAAATACTCACAAACACATACACAGACACATACAGGCTCGCGCGCTACGACAACAGAACCACAGAACAGTAAAAGAAAGAACACTGATATCACACACACACACACACACACACACACACACACACACACTTGCACTCACCTCTACACCACGTATTTATACATATAGATTACTCAAACACCAAATAAGTCTATACAATAGTTACACAAATATTTTATCTCTTAGTGCGCTTACTTCCATTATGTGCCCAGGCTTGGCCAGTTTTGGCTGTTTAGAATCAAATCCCAGAATGCTGATCTTCGTTTGCTAGAAGCTAAAAATACTTCCAGCAATACATTTTTCCTAACATCCTCCATCTGCACGCAACCTGCCAAAATATGCGTCCAGTCTTCCTGATCCCCACATAAAGGGCAAATCCGCCTACCAGCTTCGTCAACTACCTAACGGGTTCTCCTAGCTGTTCCCGACCTTTGTTTTATAGCCAAGTTTAAAGTATATATTTCTTTACCCAACCAATTTTGTTTCGTTTTGTAAATGCAATGATATTTGTTTCTACATTCAGATTCTATTTCCTGTGCTAGTGTGCTGTTTACATCGCATAGTCTTTCTTTACTTTATTCACAACGTTATATCTATTTTCGCTGCCCCTTTGCCAATCGTTGATAATCCCCGTTGCAGCCCCGCCGCCTTCCATTTTGGATGCTCTATGTTAATTATCTGATA
This sequence comes from Hymenopus coronatus, assembly GCA_030762935.1. Lineage (NCBI taxonomy): Eukaryota > Metazoa > Arthropoda > Insecta > Mantodea > Hymenopodidae > Hymenopus > Hymenopus coronatus. The sequence goes on along the minus strand of CM060890.1, from coordinate 6,373,920 downwards.
CCGATTAAATATTGCTCTTAGAGTTGTTTGAGCAACTTTAATTATTCGCAGGCAGTATCTAACTACACTTAATTTAGCATATGCAGCACTTTCCCAGCATCCTACCTCACGAAGAACACCGTGGTTAGAAGTACCTCTCCCCAATAACAGCATACGTTTCCAGAAACGAAATTGTATTTTATTTAGATTATCTACCCTATCCCATATGTTTGCGGCGAGGTGCTTGTTTTAAAACATATTTCTAATGTCCCAAGTTCTTATTATTTTTTCAGTTGGAGGTGGCCCGAAATGTCTTACTACAGCCCTAAGCTTATAATCTTTAGCATGCAATTATTTGCAGCTTAAATGCAATGGTATAGCGATAACAATTTTCAGTCATAGTTTGTAAATAAAACCACAATATACATATAAGTTCATGCTAAACACAACAAAACTGAAGTTTGAACGAATAATATAAAAACGTGTGTATCCACTGAACTATACACTACAAAATGATTCAAAGTCGCATGGAAACTAACAATGAATTCAAGCTGAAACGTAAACATTTTAAAAATGGACCTTATAGATACCTATTTTAACTTCCCCCGCCATATAAGACGCATCTAGTTTTGGTTCTATTTTTGAAGAAAAAAAAACCGTATTTTCTACACAGGCAAATTCGGTAATATAATAGATTACAGGACTCTGATTTTATTATTTTCACTTTACTTCCTTTGTATTTTAGGGAACCGAACTTTAAAATCACTTCTAAAACAACAAAACTGACGGAGTTCTCCCCCGTTATTGCTCGTCAAGTTCGATGTCGTCGTTCCGCTGAAAGTTCTCTGCGGCCTAGTGTTCGAGGATCTGGTAGTCTTGTAGATGTGCCCTCTAAATAATCTAAAACCTTACCCTGGCTAGTCAGAAGAGCTGAGAATGCACTACCTACGGGTATGCGTGGGCTGTGTTGACGGAATAATAATACACACAGTTCCTGGTTATTAATTTATTTCACAGTTTGGTTACACTGTAATAGTTCACCGGAAGTTGCCGCCGTTTTAAAATAAAACCCTACTGCGTTCCCTTATCATAACAGTGTGAAGTCGCAGAAATCTATCGTGAATCATTTACTTTCACTATTTAAAATATACTTCACCGCTTAATGCACTGTAGAGAAAGACTGTTCACTATCTAATATACGCGGTAATAACTGTTTCTTCTTGGCGCGAGTTAATGTTTTCACTGCCGCGGACTATGAGCGACCGTACTATACCGAGTCGTACAAACAGAAGTAAGTCCAAAAAAAAACAACAAACAAACAAACAAACAAACAGAACCAAGCCACGCGGGGGGCTCACAACACGTTAATTATACACTCACTTCACACCAAACTCCCCGAAAATCGCTAGCTGGTGATTCCTTATTCGCCTGGCCGCTAATTGCCAAACCAGTCTGAACAACTTTCCTCAATTCACCGCGGTCAGCACATTACGCCAGGTAGTGACTCAAAAGACAGAATGAGCACATGCCAGCCACATTTTAACCATCTACTCGGCAACATTATGTTATGTGACTCTGAGTTAAAATATTTAACCTCGTCCTGGTTATTTAAGTTAAATACTGTGGCTACTTATCATTAAATTATCCCTTGTAATTATCCTTATCTCAGATATATTAACATTGCTTTATTATTATGATTTAATTACCATTTACTTCGTTATTAATATCATATTCAATAATTACGGTATCAAAACTTAAAAATAGGATTTAGCTAACCTCTGGTTATGATTCAAGGCTAAGGTTTTAATGCCACACTTTATTTATTCAAATAATACAACGAATATTTATAAATTTTAATCATATGTTTATTATTTGTATTCATAAGTTTTGCGTAACTGTACATATTTACCCCGAACATCGATTTCTCTGTGAACGCTATTAGCTCGGAGAACACATTCTTTGTGAGCCTCTCGCCTGGTCACTTCGACCTCTGTCCCGCTGTGAGTTCAGCACAACGGTGCTTTAAAAGATAGATGGCACAAATCTTCACGCTCTAGAGAGTACGCGAAACCACATAAATCACGAAATGGTATCCATTTTTTATATGGAATTGAAACGAGAGATACTGAAATCCTTAGCGTTTGAAAAGGTAAGCTTTCGTTTCAGTGATATAGAGATAAGCATTTTCTTATTATGGTACCATCACCAGGAGATTATTATTTTTACTGATTATATACAAATTATGAAAGAAAATGATGCAAATATACAATTACGTAAATATTAATTTAAGTATTTCTATTTATGTATGGTGTTGAATTAACAGAATATACCGAAGTAACTTAAAGATTATCTCTTCTCTCACTTCTTTACCAGGCAGTTTTCTTAAATATTTTATTATAAATAACTTCCTAAATAAAATTTATGGAATTAAAAACCAGATTTTCCTAAATCGAAATTTTTAACAAATAGTCCAAAAACAGAAATCTCTAATTACAAAACTCCCGAATACAAATGAGAACAAAAACATATTTTTATGAGATATACAGAGTGGGACGTTAAGACCTGACCGTGTTTACTAATTCCGAACAGTATATGTTTGATCAACGATGTATTATGGTCATGATGCAATGTACAAAATGGAATGGAGTTTCAGAGGACATCATTCATCGATGAATTTTTTGTTTTAAGTTGGTAACACATTTGACAGTTGTGGTTATGTCTAACAGTGTACTATTTCCAATTCAGTTTTGTGAAGCGTTGGCCTGTATCAGAGAGTGTTCATTCTCTAGAAACAAACTGACCTAAAGCTGTTCAGCGGGAATACCGCAGACATTTTAATAGGTTAAAATCAGTCAAAAACTCTTAATCAGTTAATTGAGACATTTATGACATTTGGTGAAGGGTGAAATTCTGAAAATAAATTATTTATCAACTAATTGACTCAACAAACTGAGGCAGGCAGCTCAGGCTCTTCGTCTGCGAATGGTATTCGGAAGGTCATGGAATCGGTTCCCCGTGGCCGATCTCTGTAACCCATGGGGTTTTCCGGGTCAATAGGCGAATCCTAGGGAGGTTTCCTCATTCCCTTTATCTTAATTTCATCCAGTCAGTCTTTTTCAGGGTTGTAAGTGTCGGCGAGCACTGCAGTGTGGAGGTGAATGCGCCTTGGAAACTCGACTCTCGGCGGCGAGTAGACTCAGGGACGTTCGGTCAGACCTGAGGCGCGAGCTCGTAGCGTTCCGCACCTCGAGATGAAGAACAGTTGGGAACTGTTAGGGACCCTCCACAGTCATGTTCCGGCTCCGCTGCAATTCCTCTCAGCTCATCCTATCCTCCTGGGATCTGAAGTACAAAAAGCCAATCAATGGTTGAAATGTGGAATCCGCTCCGGTACATTACTACCTACCAAATAATTGACTGAACGCCCCCACGAGGAATATTTGCTGTATTAGTGTGGGTAACAAAATGGCGTGAAGAAAATTCAGTATTTTAAGAGACAGAATTTTTCTCGAAACTATGTGTTTATATTTTCAAAATGTTCTGCGTGCCTTTGTTTTTGTTTAAATGCAATTAAAATTTCCAAGAAATTTTACGTATTTGACGTTTACAAGTATCCCGTCGTGCGTTAAAAGTGCTGGCCGAACTCAACGGGAATATTAAAAGTTGAAACCGGTAAATAGAGAATTGGCGAGAGCGACCTTTATTTTACTCCACTCAATGAAAACGAACCGCTCACTGTCTCCGATGATAAGCATACGGGCTAAAATGAGCGTCGTTCAGTCTGTTCTGACTTACCGGTTTTAACTTAAAAACAACTCCTTTGAGTTCTACAGTAGTTTTAACACACGAACGAACATCTGCGCATCTCAAATACGGAGCAGTTGAGCCACCTGATACTTTTATATAACAAATGACAAAATAATGACACCAATTGTAATACTTAAAAATAATTTATGAATAAATTGTTATTTAAGAATTATAATAATTCAGTAGATAAAGTTATTGAAATATTCCCAATTAAAATATTGTGGTTCAAAGCTCCAAATCAGTACATACCTACAATTTCTGAAATTCGGAGCCGCAATATATGTATGCAATATATTTATGTAATAATAAACATTAAAAAATCTTCGAAAAATTTATACAATTTTAATGAAATGTGATGCTATATTCATTCAACAATTAAATCACAGCAAAACTTTCTGAAAAATACGTACAAAAATATATAAATCTGAAGTTTCACTCCCAATGTCCCTTGATAGAAGTTTTGCCACTTCTCTAGAACATTTATATTTTGTGTTGCGCTCGACACGCTGAAATCTTAGGGATAAACATTAGCAGTATCCTCGAATCATGATAACTGATTTCAGCAATGACGTATTAAAACAAGGAAACGTCTAGTAAAACTGCATTAGGAAAAATTAGTAGGAAAATTGTACTCTTATGTCCAGGCATAAGAATTCTTAAGCAATTGGCTTTAAGTTATCTACACTCAAACTATTGAGACTACAAAAAATGCAAAACAATAAAGACCAAGATTCACTGACAATAAGATGACAAGCGCACTGCGTGTGGTCTGCACAGACATGTAATGTGCACGACGATTGAGGGGACACCTGCGAGCTCCTCGTCTACAGGTCTTCCGTCCTGACCTTAATGCTTAGAAATTCCTATTGTCGGTTACGACATGCATTAATTATACCACAAACCACATCAGTTAGCACTATAAAACCTTACCGAATTAAGATCGAGATGAATGTTGTGTCATTTTAAAATACCTAATAAACTCATTAATAGTGAATCTATTCTTAAACAATTTAAAACTTATAATGTCTGAAGTAGTTATAGTCCATTCGCATTTTTTTCGGCTAGCAGAGGGAGAGAGAGGGAAGAACCGCTTCCTGCATCAAACGGCGCCCCTTATACAAGCTCTAGCTGAAAAGAATATGACTGGAGTATGCGGTAAACGTTTTTACTTTCTCGATAAGTTCTATGTATATAGTATATAGAAAGGGTATGGCATTCCACCCAAAAATTCGATACCGAAATTTCACCGGGAATACATTTTAGAGCCCCCATAAAACGAAAAGTTGGTAAAATACCAAACTTGATATTTGAATTTAGTATCTTCTAGGGATGTGACACGAAGATTTTGAGAAAACTCCCCCCCCCCCAAAGTACCGTCTGCATGGAAAAATTTTCGAAAATGTTGATTTTCTCAAAAATGACTCTAACGGTTTTGATTAAAATACTGTATTTTAAAGATATTTATATGCCAAATAAAATGTATATTTTGAATTTTCTGGGAATGTCCTCTAAAGACCTCTTTATTCAGAATGAATTTTGTTCAATTTTGCGTAACTGGTAAACCGTAAGAGATAGACAAACACTTACGAAACAAAAATTGTATATCCCTTTAAAACACACAATTTATGTCATTTACGTTTTTTTTCATGGAATTTACAATTTCTAAGATATTTGTTTTAGAATCAAAATACTTGAAAATTTCTGGGCCGGCATAGAAACGTACACAATTTCTGCTAACGTTTATCTCGATTATCTAATAGTATATAGAAGAATATACTTTTTAACAATAATGTGCCACAGTGATGTAGAGAAAGTCATGTGAATGGAACACAGATTTTTTATGAACAAGAAGACTACGAACATGCGACTTGAAAGCTTAGAATTGGCCCATTTCAATGTATATCTTTTAATTACTCTTATAGTTTTTCAAATTACTTGTCATTCTATTCTCCCAATAAATACATCAGAAAAGTAACTGCGTTACGTAGCCAATTTTGACGAAATTCCAAAAAATTGTTTTTAAATCACAACAACAAAAACTTGAACTAAGAGCGATGGTTCAGCAAATAGGAGTTAATAGCATTGAGTTAATAGCAAATAGGGGCCGAAGGTGAGAACAGCTGCTATTGAGGTCATCATCCCAACGGCAATTCATGTAGTGCTGGTAGCCAGAAACCAGTGCCTGCAGGTGCCTCGTTTTACTTTCTCTACATGTACTATATACTATAGAGAAGATAATGTATTACACCCGAAAATTAGATGCCGAAATTTCACTGGAAATACATGTTTTGTTACCCTATGAATAAAAAAAAGCATTTTAGAAAAATGTCCGGTGTGTCCTTGTGTGTGTGTGTGTGTGTGTGTATACCTGTGAGTATATAGCTCAAAAACAAAAAGTTTGTTAAACACCAAACCTGCTATTTAAGTTCAGTATCTTCTATGGATGCAACACGAAGATTTCCAAGAAAATGCCCCTCCCCCAACTACCCTTTACATGAAAACATTTTGGAAAATTTTGATTTTATGAAAAATGGCTTTAATGATTTTGGTTAAAATATCCTATATCAAAAATAGTTACATGACAAATAAAAGATTGGTCTTGACTTTTCTGGGAATAGCTTCTGAAGATATATTTATTCTAGATGAATTTTGCGGAATTTTGCATAACTGGTAAACCGTAGGAGATAGACAAAAACTTACTTAACACAAATCTAGATCTTGTTATAACATACAATTTATGTTATATACATTTTTTTCGTGGTGTTGGCTGTTTCGGCTGTTAAGAAGCTACTCCTTGTTATTGGTATCAGTTTTAAAATACAATTTTCTTATAGGAAAACTTTTTACCTCCTGGTCATACCAACAGGAACACACTTTAAAAGATTTGACTATCGCTTTAGCCTATAGTACTACCTTAGTTTTCTTCTACTTACAAGAAAGCAAGTAGTAATACCACTTATGCTATTTCTTTCTCGGATATTATGAAGTAATTAGAAGAATAAGCATTTTTAAGAATTATTTATTGCAGAGATGCAGAGAAAGGCATGAAAATGAAAGGCATAAGAGTTTATTTATTACGAGCGCTATTTGTTAAAAAATTAAACATAATTTATTTTCGACGAGAATATACAATACAAAAATATACCAAAAGAAGGATCGTCATATGTATAAAAATACAGGATGTTTCAAAAATACGGGGCATAATTTCAGGTATGTATTTCCCACATGTAGACAATCAAATTAGTTCATTATAACATCTGTCCGGAAATGCTTCATTTCCCAGTTATGGCCTTCAGAACATTGAAATTCACTGGAACGTTTTTCTTTCCGCAGGTTGTTGTCATTACAGAAGATGTTCAAAATGTCCACCTCCTGCTTGAATACACACCTCACATCGATGTCTCATTGCCCTGAGAACACGATCCCAAACTCCAGGAGTATTGCGTATGACCTCACAACTTGCCACAATTCGATTCCGAAGGGATTCCAAATCCGGCACTGGAGACGAATAAACCAATGATTTTAAATGGCCCCACAAGTAGAAATCGAGAGGGTACAGATCAGGTGAGCGTGAGGCCAAGCAATTGGGTCACCTCTACCTATCCATCGATCAGGAAACCTTCGATCCAAGTACCGGCGAGCCGTAAGACTGAAGTGTGCAGGAGCGCCATCATGCAAGAAGTGAATGTGTTGATGACTGATCAGTGGAGTGTCTTCGAAAACGTCAGGTATGGTGTTTTCCAGGAAGTTTGTGTACGCCTGCCCCGTAAGTCTGTTTACTAGTATATGGGGTCCAAATAATCGATCACCTATGATACCGGCCAACATGTTGAGGGAGAACCGCACCTGGTGATGAGATACAACAGTTGCACGTGGGTTTTCATGCGACCATACATGCTGATTGTGGAAATTTGTTATGCCATCTCTTGTGAACTGTGCTTCATCTGTAAATAATACGACGGCAGAAAAGTTCGGATTTACACCACACTGCTGCAAGAACCATTGACAGAACCTAACTCGTGCAGGGTAATCTGCTGGTGACAGGGACTGTACACGTTGCAAATGATAAGGATACAATTGATACTCGTTCAACAGTTTCCAGACAGTCGTATGAGGAACATTGACTTGCAACGCTAACCGTCGTGTACTGATAGAAGGAGTCCTGTCCACAGCCTCCAGAATCTCCTCCTGCACTTCTGGAGTTGTAGATCTTGATCGTCCCTTTCCCAAACCAGGAGAGGTGAATGTTCCATACTCGCACAGACGGGATTGGAGACGTACAAATGTCTTCCGAACTGGACATTGTCGCTGTGGGTACCTCTCCTGGTACAAACGACGAGCAAGCGCAGCATTGCCGTCCGCCTTACCGTGCATGAAGTGTATCTCTGCCAGCTCTTGATTTGAATAAATGTCGCACAGTCTTAACGCCTAAAGAACACTGAATGTAACCTTCCTCAGAATGAACTATCAGAGCGCCCTCCTAATGTCTCCTTTGACGGCAAAGACCTGCGGAAAGGAAACTGTAGGCCATAACTCGGAAATGAAGCATTTCCGGACATGAACTATTTTGATTGTCTACAGGTGGGACTTTCAATGTTGTAAAGGCCATAACTCGGAAATGAAGCATTTCCGGACATATGTTATAATGAACTATTTTGATTGTCTTCATGTGGGAAATACATACCTGAAATTATGCCCCGTATTTTTGAAACAGCCTGTATATTGGGGAAAGTTTTATACAATATATTCGGAAAGTAAGTTCGTAATATGTACAAAAATCTTATGTGTTCCATTCACATGACTTTCTCTACATCTCTGCAACAAATTATTGCTAAAAATCTTATAATTCTATGTACTTCATGCTAATCGAGAGAAAAATAGCAAAAATAGTCTCATTTCGTGCTTCCTTGTAAGTAGAAGCGAAATAAAGGATTACCATAGGTTATACAGTTTTTCAAAGCTGAAACCAATAGCAGGGAATATCTCATAAATGATCAGCTCCAAAGAAAAAAGTTATTACATAAATTGAGTAGTTTAACGTGCTCTATATTTTTTGTACGGTAAGGTTTTGTCCATCTCTTACGGTTTAGCAGTTATGCAAAATTCCGTAAAATTCATCCAGAATAAAGTAGTCTCCATAGGCTGTTCCCAGAATATTCAAAACATAGATTTTATTTGTTAAGTTAATATCTTTAATATACGATACTTTAATCAAAATCGTTAGAACCATTTTTGAGAAAATCAAAATTTTCGAAAAAATTTCTATGTAAAGGGTAGTTGGGGTTGGGGGAATTTTCTTGAAAATATTCGTGTTGGATCCTTGGAAGATACCAAACCTAAATACCAAGTTTGTTTTTTAACGGTATTTTCGTTTTTGAGCCCGCAGACATACACACAAACAGACAGACAGACAGACAGAAAGACAGACACACACGGACATTTATCTAATTTGTTTTTATTCAGGGGGTCTCAAAACATGTATTTCCGTGAAATATTGGTATCTAAGTTTTGGGTGCATTACAATATCTTCTCTATATACTATGTACATAGTGCGTGTAGAAAAAGTAAAAATATATTGGGGAAAGATAAATTCAAATTCATTCAGAAATTTTGCCCTAACATTTGGCAAGTTTTACCAAAATATTTGCCAGGTAACACATTATGGTACCAACTAGTATTAAATGATGTTCAATAATGAGCCGAAATTTGAGTGTTTCAGTCACATGACTTTCTCCATGTCTCTGTAACAAATTATGTTAAAAAGCTTACTCTTCAAACTACATCATGTTAACATTAGTAGAAATTGTTATTGGGTTCCCTATAAGTAACGGAAAACATCCACACGATGTCCTCTAGCTGCTCGGTAAACTAACCTTTTATTCAAAAGATTATTCTACATCATGCTAATCAAGATAAACATTAACAGAATTAGTCTTATTACTAGCTTCCTTGTAAGTAGAAGGCAAATAAGAGAATTCACAGGTTAAAGCGATCTTCTCGTTCTTTAAAAGTTTGTCGCTATAGACACTATTGAAATTCCAATCTTTTCTTGGCTAAAGTAAACAAACGAGAAACGAGAAGAAAGATTTGTTCCCGTTTGAGAGAAGTTTAATTGGCTTAAAATTGAAATCAATAATCCGCAATATCTCGAAAACGGTTAACTTTACAAACAAAATTATAGACCTAAATCATGTTTCAAATGAGACTCATATGTTTTGTGTAGTAAGTTTTTGTATGTCTCCTACGTTTTGTCATTTATACAAAAGCCATCCAGAAAGAAGAGGTCTTCAGAGGTTATTCTCAAAAAAATCAAAATATGCATTTCATTTGTCATAAAACATCTTAAATATAAACTATTTAATCAAAATCGTTAGAGCTATTTTTGAGAAAATAGCATTTTTTGACAAACGTTCCATGTAAAGTGAGCTTTGGAGTGAGGGGATTTTCTTAAAAATCTTTGTTCCGCATCCTTGGAAGATACTCGACTTAAATACCAAGTTTGGTATTTAACCGACTTTTCGTTTTTGGGTTACGCTGTCCACAGACACACGCACACGCACACACACACACACACACACGCGCGCGTAAAGAGATACACTCACACGGGCTTTTTTCTAACAATGCTCATTTTATAACTTTGGGGACTTCAAAAATATATTTCCGGTGAAATCTCGGTATCGAATTTTCGGATACAATTCAATACGTTCTCTATATACTATGTACATATTGTATGTAGAGAAAGTAAAAAAATCTGATGTGCAAGTTCTCATAATTTACTTACCATTCTGCAACAGAATTTTGTTACAAAGGTTGTGTGAAGAATACTCTCTAATCTAGATTAAATATTAGCAGAAATTATTTTATTACATATTTTCTTTATAAATACCATGAGAACGGGGAATGCACCAAGCTTAAGAATTTTGTAAGAACTGATCTCTATATTATGACGTTAAAGTTCCGTATTTTTTGCATAACTAGGATGAAAAAATAACGAAAAACGATTTCTCATTTGATAATAGTGCAAGTACTGGAAAATTTAAACCAAGAACCTGGAATATCTCGGCTGTGGTTAGTGCCACACAAACACACAAACACAAATGCATCAAATATATATACTTTTAACGATGTGTACATCTGTTGCGGTTTACGGTATTGCAAAAGTCATCCAGAGTGGAGAGGACTTCAGATACTCTGCACAGAAAATTCATGTGCACTTACATAAGCCTTAATTTTTGCAACTCAATTTTACTTCCTCTTCATTTACTATGCACATAGAGCTAAAGAAAATATTGTACTCCATCCAAGATTTCACCCTCCTGAACCAAAACAAACATTTTCAGAAAAAGTTCAGTGTGTGTGTGTGTGTCTAGACAGCATTACTCAAAATCGAAAACACCGTTAAACATCATACTCGGCATTTAAATTGGTGTCATCCAAGGATGCGACATGAAGACTTTCAAGAAAATTCCCCCACCCCAAAGTAGTGTTTACAATGCACATTTTTGGAAAATGATGACTTTTTTAAACTGACTCTCACGATTTTACTTAAATACCGTATATTAAAGATATTTACACGACAAATAAACTGTTAATTTTCTGGGAATAGGCTCTGAAGTACCCTTCATTTCGAATGACTTTAGCTTAACTGGTAAACCATAAGAGATAGGTGAATGTTACTACACAAACATGTAGAGCTCGCCAAAATACACAATTTATGCTCTTTACATTTTAAATGTGGAGCTAATCGTTTCCGAGATATTGCTTGTTATTAGTTTCAATTGTAATATTCTTTTCCCAAACAGGAAACTGCTTCTTTTGTTTCTCTTGACCATACAAAGAAGCGAATTGAAATGACAATCTCAAAGCGACAGGTTTTTAAACCTTTGACTATCTGTTTAACGTATTGTATTTTTTTTTATTTCTCTTTCACTTATATGGTGTTATAATATAACATCATTCTGCTGTGTTTATCTCAATTAGCATGGAGTAGAAAGAAGAAGGTTTTGTAACAAGTTGGTTTTTAGAACAGGTAGAGAAATCATGTGAATGGAACATATCAGATTTTTTTTCTAACTCCCTCCAGAGCTACTTGTTTAATAAAATTCTTCACGACAGTGAACAGATGCAGTTCTCAATTCCAGCCCCAAGAAAAAGTCTTGAGAAAATGGTTGTGTTTTTTGTAACTTGCATCGGTTTAATAATGCGGGAGCCGAGTATCCACGCCATTACCGCAGTGGCTGTCCTTTTAGCAGTCTTGCAACAAAAGCTTCCAATTACTTGCGAGGCAACCTTAATGATCAGTCGTTAAACAACCGTGTGAAAATTCTTCATTCAGCTGCAAACATGATCTTGGCGCTCATTATAGAAACGGCGTGCACGTGTATAATGCAGGCACAGATGGAGAGAGAAACTGCATAATTAGAAAACAGTCCTGCCAACTTCCTCGGCCAAAAAATCGCTTCTTTTTATTTCACTACGTTTTCATCTCTTAACCTTCCCAATCCGAAGTAGTCAATGTTAATTACAAGAACTCGTTTGACGTTTTCTGTTCTTCTATCTTGGCTTCATCTTCTTAGTATTCGAGCACAACAGTGACAACACAAAGAGTAATATTGCCCCTTCCACGTCACTAACTTCTTACATCAATTATCTTTTGTGAACGTGTTTTGTGGAACAAAAGGTTTCAAAGTTCCAGGAGTCTTCAGCTTCCATTAAAATAAAATTACAAAGCCACTATTGAATTCTAAAGATCAAAAAGGAATTAATTATTCTTGGTACAAAGTAACTTTTCTTCGCCTTCTTACAGCTTATTTTCCTTCCACTGATTTGCAATCGGTATAACAACTATTCTTTCATCCTTTATATATTAAGCATTGTACATTAATTAAAATATTCTCTTACAGAAACAAAACAGCTTGTATAAGAATCAAAGACTTAAATAAAAAATAATGTATCGTCGGTTAAATAAGCAAACAGCTGATATTACTTAAAAGTAAAACCACTAACTCTGTAAAAGCTACTAGTAACCTCTGTTATTAAGATATTGGTTTAGTGGCTCAGTTGGGTAGACGCCGCCTTGTGATCCCAAGGTCGCGGGTTCAAACCCGACCCAGATGGTTTCAAATGTGCTTATAAGTTAAAGCTCCATGTCAATAAAGTTATTGGCATGTAAAAGAACTCATCAGGAAATTTCGAAATTCTGGCACACCGCGGGTGCTAATATGATCCTGGCAATTAACAGCTTCGTAAATGAACGAATAATTTAGTTTAATTTTTGCTACTACAACGTTCAAGTTGAAGATCTGCAACTTGTCACAACGGTAGCACTGAATGAAAAACAATTGAAAATGAAGTTCGGTTATTTTTATGAGAAAATGAATCTATGCTGCAACTAATAAATATGATATCTATAGTTGTTTTGTCTTACTGTTTATTTTTAAAATTGCCTTTCAACCCTAACAGACGAAGGAAATAAAGAGAGATGAACTCAGGACCTATCCTAATTACTAATAGAAAATACGCATTAAAAAAAACTGCTAGGGAGTACGTTCCAACATGGAATTACAATCGTCGTTTCTGTGTAAGAGACCAGCGGCGGATCGTAGAATAAACTGGTCGTTGTTAAATTAAATAATGATAAATACATATACTACTACTACTACTACTACTACTACTACTACTCCTACTACTACTACTTCTCCTGCTACCACACCGCATTGTCATAACAGCAAATCTGGTAATATGTGAAATAGTCATAGTAGTTAGAAAATCGAAAAGCCCACCAAACATCCCGAATATTCAGAATTTTCCGTTTCATCATCGTCTGGCAGCACTCCACAGCAGTTTAGGTTATCATTTAACCTAGAGGCAGTGCAGGTATTTTTGACAACTTGTTTATTGTGTTTCTTTGCCGATAGGCTGTAAGCGCTGCGGAGTCGTATCCTGACACTCACTCTAGCTGTTGACAAACAACTTTCCTTATAAAATATCGTTCTTTTGTCAGGACAATCTAATCAAGGTACACATTATTAGACATTTTCTATTTTTGACAACTTGTTTATTGTGTTTCTTTACCGATAGGCTGTAAGCGCTGCGGAGTCGTATCCTGACACTCACTCTAGCTGTTGACAAACAACTTTCCTTATAAAATATCGTTCTTTTGTCAGGACAATCTAATCAAGGTACACATTATTAGACATTTTCTATTTTTGACAACTTGTTTATTGTGTTTCTTTACCGATAGGCTGTAAGCGCTGCGGAGTCGTATCCTGACACTCACTCTAGCTGTTGACAAACAACTTTCCTTATAAAATATCGTTCTTTTGTCAGGACAATCTAATCAAGGTACACATTATTAGACATTTTCTTATTACTTTCTTGTAAGTAAAAGGGAAATAACGGCAAATCTATAGACAAATTTTTAAAGGTTGGTCTTATGTGAAACAATTGAAGTTACGTTCATTTTACATGGCCTGCAGTAAAGCAAGAGAGTTGAGACCAAACGTCACTTTCTGTTTGACATAAGTTTAAGTAGCATAACATTGTAAGCAATAACAAGGAAACGGTCAGCTCTACATAAATTATGAGTTTTAACGAGCTATACATTTTCTGTGTAATACGTTTTTGTCTATCTCTTACGGTATAACTGTTATACAGAATTTTGCGAATCTCATCAAAAAAAAAAAAAGTGTTTAGAAGCTATTTTCAAAAACTTCAAAACATATACTTTATTTGTGATGAAAACGTATTTCAATTAAATAGTTAGAGCCTTTTTTGGGAAAAACAAAATATTCAAATATTTTTCCATTTAAGTGTAGTTTATGGCGGAGGGATTTTCTTGAAAGTCGTCTAATCGCATACTAAACCTAAACCTCAGGTTTGATTTTTACCAGCCTTTTCATTTATGAGCTATGTTGGCCACCGACACAGACACATATTTTTTTTGTAAAAATGCTTTTTCGAACCTATGGGACAATAAAATGTATTTTCGGTGAAAACACGACATGAATTTTCGGTGCAATACAATACCTTCTCTATTCACTATTTACATTGTATATACGGGCCTGAGAAAGTAAAAAGCATTTTTAGAAAAAGGTGAATATGTGCCTTTGTCAATGAATGTGTGATTTGTGTGTGGGCAGCCTAACTGAAAAATGAATAATCCATTAAATACCAATATTGGTGTTTCAGTTTAATATCTACCAAGGATAGGACGCGAAAATTTTCAAGTAAATTATTGCACGGAAAAATATTTGAAAATTCTGATTTTCTCAAAACTGACGCAAACAACTTTGATTAAAGTACAGCACATTAAAGATATTTTCATGACAAGCAAAGTATATATCTTGAATTTTCCGGAAATAGCCCCCGAAGCACTTTTCATTCGGATTGTTTTTTTCATAACTTATACCTCTAAGAGATAGAGACAGGAGCTAGCAAATGTAGATGTCCTCAAAACATACAATTGGTCTTTTACATTTTTGTAGTGGAGCTGACTTTCCAAGAACAAAGAATATTATTATTTTCAATGTTAATACACTTAAACTTTCATCAAACAGAAAGTGGTCCTTGTTTCTTTGTTTTACTCTTGGTCATGCAAAGAAAGGAGTCGCATAGCGATTTTAAACATTTTACAATGGTTTTAGCACTCCCGTCTATTTATAAACAAGTAAGTAATAAGACCATTCCTGGTAAGTATACCTTGCTTAATATGGTGTAGATAAAAGGATTGATTCCCGCGACCGACATCTATGATCCATGGGACTTTTCGGAGGCTTGTCCAGATCACTAGGTAAATGCTGGTGGCCGAGTGTTTAGATACTGGCGTCAAACACTACCAAAAATGCTGGAGACCGGTTCATTTTAGGGTTATAAATATCGGTGAAGAGATTGCGGTGGTGTTGACTGCTCTCTAAAAATACAGCTCTGAGCAGCGAGATGGAGTTGGAAGTAGTCGGACCTGAGGCGCGGGTCCCTAAGGTTCCCCGCATCGAAATAAAGGATTGCTTGGAACCTCAAGTGGACCTTCTCCCACCCTCGCATTTTTGGTCGCCCTTTGTCATTATTCTCATGCGCCTGGGGTCAGTTAACTGTAAAAGCACAATTCTGATGTGTTGCGTCAATAAGACTGTCGCTATCTGCAACTAATTGTTATAAGATTAATTGTTTATTCACACAAGCCGTGTGTAGGACAGAAGTTAGATAAGAGTCAGACTGAAGAATTCAATGCGACAGTCGGGATTTGCACCACGGATCTCCCGGTCTC
Source organism: Hymenopus coronatus (assembly GCA_030762935.1). NCBI lineage: Eukaryota > Metazoa > Arthropoda > Insecta > Mantodea > Hymenopodidae > Hymenopus > Hymenopus coronatus. The sequence continues at coordinate 6,357,869 of CM060890.1, read as the reverse complement.
TAGCCGGTTGCTCTTCCACTGAGCTACCATTGCCACGGGCTTGGCAATGAATTTGACCATAATAGTTGGCTATACCAAGAGTCCTGGTTCTTAAAACACTTACAACATTGTAAGTCGCCATCTCAAAATACTTTATCACCTTGTGGTTTACCGGGAAACATGCGAGTCAATTGAAAAATTCAATGCCAAGCTCAGGAGAAGAATAACCGGCTAGAGACCGGGAAATCCCTGGTTCAAACCCCGGCTGTGCCATTGAATTTTTTCAGTCTGACTCTACCTATCCAAATGTTATTATAAGAGATTATTATTCCACTTGATGCAAATGGAGATAAACATTAACAAACAGGTATAAGTTACTTCCTTGTAGGTACTACGGAAATACGCTAAAGTAATAGTCATCAATATTTTGAAAGTAGATCTCTATGTGATTTAACCGAAATTCCGTTCTTTGAATGGCTACGAGTAAACCAATAAAGAAAGAAAGGGAATGACGACTTTCTATTTGCGAAAATTATAAGATTTGGAAAATTTAAACAAACACCAAGGAATATCTTGGAGATGGATAATGATAATTGATATAAACTGTGTATCTTAACGAGATCTACATTTATGAGCAGTAGTACTTTGTCTATTACTTACCGTTTATGCAAAAGTCATCCAGAGTTAATAGTACTTTAGAGATTATTCCCCAAAAAATTATGATATATATTTTATTTTAATTTTAATCGAAATTGTTAGAAAATTTTAGGGTGATTAAAAATAAAGTTTTAGAAAATATTTTCAAACAAAGGGTAGTTTGGAGTGGAGTAGGCTTGAAAATCTTCGGGTTTCACCCCTAAATAATGCTGAATTTATATATCAAGTTTAGCATTTAAATCAATTTTGGTTTTTGAGTTATACCGTTCGTAGAAACACACGGATCTTTTTCTAAAGCTCTTCTCTTTTTTTTCAGGGTACAATAAACACGTATTTCTGGTGAAATGTGGTGTTAAATTTCTGAGTGGAATACAAATTTTCTCTACCTACTATGTGCATTGAAAGTGGGTAGAGAATGTAAAAATACCAACTTAGTGCCAGGCTGGCCAGATGTCCTTAGTACCGCAGTTCTAATTTCAAGTAGTTTCAGCTAAATCATAAACATGACCACTTCCCAGTGGACCACGAATTTACAGAAGTGTGCGCTCTTGTCCGACTGTAAAACTCTTTGTCCTTGTTACTCGCAAAGCTTCTAAACATTGCTCTGTGCTACCACGAGACTCTTACACTTGAAGCCTTATTGCCACTAAAGACCTTGGAATATATTATATTACATACCTACAAGCATTCTCATCGACACTCAGCCAGAAGATCAGAGCATGTAGATATACCAGATTGAAAAAAAAATTAATGTGTTCTATTCACCTCTGCAATAAATTACTGATAAAAAGTTTATGCTTCTATTTAATTCATGCTAATTAAGAAAACATTAGCAGAAATAGTCTTATTACTTGCTTCCTTGTTTGCAGAAGCGAAATAAGGGTCAAAGTGATAGTCAAAAGCTGGTTGCTATGTCACTGAAGTTTCTTTGTTTGTATGGACAGGAGTTGACGAATTCCCGTATGAGAAAAGTATGTTATTTAAAGCTGAAATCTAAAACAAGGAATATCTCAAAAACAACCAACTCCACGAAAAAGGTATATGACATAAAGTGTGTACTTTAACATGATCTACATTTTCTGTGTTGTAAATTTTTGTGTATCTCTTACTGTTTGACAGTTATGCAAATGCAAAATTTCATAAAATTCATCCAAAATAAAGTAGTCTTCAGAGGCTATTCTCAGAAAATTAAAAATATACATATTATTTGTCAGGTAAATATCTTTAATATACGATATTTTAATCACAATCGTTAGACATTTTTGAGAAAATGAAAGTTTTTAAAACATTTCCATGTAAAGGGTAGTTGCGAGTGGGCGATTTTTTTTTGAAAATCTTCGTGTCGCATCCTTGGAAGATACCAAACTGTCTTTTCGTTTTTGACCTATGCTGTCCACACGCACACACACACACACACACAAACACACAGTAAGAGACACACACACGGGCCTTTATGTAAGAATGCCAAAACATGTATTTCCGGTGAAATCTCGGTATCAAATGTTTGGGTGGAATACAATACTTCCTCTGTACACTATGTGCATAGTACGTGTAGAGAAAGTAAAAATATCAGAAGTGATCTTGCTACTTGCTGCCTAGTAAGTAGAAGGGAAATAAGGGGGTATGATAGGAGTAAAATAGCCAAAGCGACAGTAAAATCCTTTAAAGGTTTGTCGTTATGTGATTGTAATTCCTTTGTTTGTATGGTCAGGAGTTGACAAATTCCAGCATGGGAAAACTATTAATATTTTAAAATTGAAGCCATTACTAAGAAATATCTAAAAAACGACAAACTCCACAAATAATGTGTTTAACATAAATTGTGTTTCAATGAGCTCTACATTGTTTTAAGTAAGTTTTTGTCTATCTCTTACGGTTTACCAGTTATGCAAAATTCCGCAAAATTCATCCAGAATAAAGATTTCTTCAGAGGCTATTCCCAGAAAATTCAACATATACATTTTATTATTCATGAAAATATCCTCAATATGCAATGTTTTATTAAAATCGTTAGAGCCATTTTTGGGAAAATCAAAATTTTCGCAAGTTTGTCCACGTAAAGAATAGTTGAAAATCTTTGTGTCTTTATTCTTTGAAGATACTGAACTTAAATACCAAGTTTGGTATTTGACGGACTTTCGCTTTTGAGCTATGCTAGCCACAGAAGCGCGCGCGCAGGTGGTCTCAACACATATATGTCCTGTGAAATCACGGTATCAAATTTTGGTGCAGTACAATACCTTCTCCATACACTATGTACATAGTATGTGGTGCTTTTTGCTTCTGTACAGCAGCCATCGTCGATTCTTTTCGTAGTGTAGCTTTTACGATATTGATATCCTGATTCAGGTGAAATCATTATTTTCCATAGATGAAATTGAAAAATATTTTAAAATATCAATACTTTGTGAACAATTTTCTCAATTAAAATTAATAAATTACTGCAGAATAATTTATTTATAGTGTGACTACTCAAATTAAAAACTTGATACTGATGCGATAAACTATAGGATTCAAGGACAAATTTTATCATGATATCAAAAGCTGATTATTTGTGCACTAAAACTAAGGTATTATCAATGGTAAAGAGTTATTTATTGTTTCATAAGCATTATTCTTCGTGTCACTCTCTTGAACATTTTATCATAGAAGTCTTGCATGGCAGGGCAATTTTTGATGTAAGAGTTGGATATACCGTTGAACCTGACATAACTCAATAAAACTGAGTAGTATGCTCCAAGTATATGACAGAAGATCTGATGTGGTCAATTCACATGACTTTCTCCGCAAACTCTTGTTAAAAAGAGTTTTCCTTTGCTACATCATGGTAATCGGTGTGAGCATTAACTGAAATGATTCTGTTGTCTTCTTGTAATAAGAAGGGAAATAGTCAATCTTTTAAAAAGCTGGCCGGTGTGTGAAACATCTGAAATTCGGTTTTCGCTTTGCACAATCAGGAATAAACAATGGGTGGCCTCCCTTTTGAGAAAAGTTCAAGTATCTTGAAATTGAAACCAATTATAAGGAATATTAAGTTTAACTCTACAAAAAGTGTATAAGACATTAATTGCATGTATAAAGGAGATTTACATTTTTGTGGCATAAGTTTTGTCTATCTGTTACGGTTTACCAGTTATGCAAAATTCATCCAGAATGACGAGGTCTTCAGAGTCTATTCCCAGAAAATTCTAGTTGTCATGTAAATAGGCAGTACTTTTAATTAAAATCGTTGTAGCAATTTTTGAGAAAAACAGACTGTGCAAACATTTCTCCATGCAATGGGTGGGATTTTCTTGAAAATCATCGCATCCTTGAAAGATATTAAACTCAAATACCAAATTTTGTATTTATTGGTATTTTTAATGAACTACATTGTCCACAGAAGACACACATACACACACACATTGATTTTTCTAAAAATGATTGTTTTGGATTCAGGGATCTTCAAAACATATTTCGGGTGAAATTTCGGTATCGAATTTTTAAGTGGAATGTAATTACCTTCTCTAAACACATACCACATACCCGTAGAAAGTAAAAAGTTAAAATAATTTAAAAAAGTGTTGTTTTTTTTTTGGAGGTACATTTCCAAATGAAATCATTATGATTGTGGCTCCTTAAGTGACTCCGTTACCAATAGACACTTAATTTGTGTGGGTCTGATGCAATGCATAGCAGTTCACGTGTTGCGTCATTGTGCTGCGGGGGGGAGGAAATGTGACGTACTTGAAAATGGAGAGTTGTCAAAGAATAATCACGCAACAAAATTGTACGATAATCTGACTCTAAAAGTACACTTACACAACAACGAAACACTCATTAAAGCTGCGAGGGCGGATTGATATGTTTAATAAAGCTCTATGAAATAATGGGAAACTTTTTTGAGCGTCACAACCGTTGGTAAGCATGATCTTATACGGTGTTGTTAAAAGTTACAAATGGTTACAGTGCACAGCTTCTGTTGGAAGTCATACAGTACACAGAGTGCTCAGGAATCCTCGGCCACTTTGTTCGAATGAGGGGATGGTAAGGTACTTCTACTATAGTATCATTATATTAAATAAGATTACTTTCTTCTGTTTCAGCTGTTTTATCTACAGCTTTTGTCTCTGCGTACGGGGCGCGTGTGTTTCATGCCCTAACATTTTAATTTGATTATTATTGCATTAACCGAAATACTGTATTTAATATTACTTAAGTATTCTATAGAATGTAAATACTACTACTGCCACCGCCGCCGCCGCCACCACGACCACCATCAATAATAATAATAATAATACCTACTTCTCGTTCGTTATGGAATAGAAATAAATATTACTTGTTAGAAAGTTGCTTTAACATAATGTTTCCGCAGCTGTGCTTTGTGCACGAGTGGTTAGGGCTTGGGTTTCTCACAAACTCAAATCCCGCTCTTTCCTGCACATTTTTACATCTGTAATACTTACTGCGGTATTATTATGTCTCTATTTCTAGGCGTCTTGAGAAATGTTGTGTTGTTAATCTAGACAAATACGTTTTCAGGATTGTTTGGGGTTTCAAAAGTCGCCGGTGCTCTCGTAGATGACGAAGATGAACAATAACGCAGACTGCATAACGAAGGCTGGAGGAAACTTTTCTGCTGAAAAAAGGTTATCAACAGCCATTTTCACGACGTCTATGAAAACAGGTAAAAATTCGACCGATCCCCATGGCCGCACCCTTAGTGTCTAGCTTTGGTGCTTTGGGGCGCAGCG